>UZAF01021021.1:0-14976 GCA_900617895.1 Haemonchus placei | reverse complement strand
AATTGCAAAGCGATTTACTGCTCAGAGGTAAAGAAGATATGAATGCGTTCAGAGAAACCATAAAAGTGAGGCCGCAAAGTTTACACCCACATGGGACCTCTATGAAAAATGTCGAATCGAGCAGAACGGATCCAAGCAAAGCAAAACTGTGAAATAATGGCAATGCGCAATAAAGCTCTCCGAAAAGCAACAGAAAAACATGAAGCAATACATTCTTTTGAATGCCTGAGGACGCATAAAGTCTGATCACGTCGCTAAACCAGGAGGAAAATTAGCAACACCATAAGGTAGCGCACAAACGCAGTTATGATATTTATACTTTGAAAGAGAAAACAACGAGTAAACATTCATATCGAAACAGTAAGACTGCAAGAAAACTTTTAACAGAGACGCGTGAATAATAGAAGATATATTATGAGTAAATATGAAAGGAAAAACTAACTATGAAGCACTTACCTCCAAAGATGATGCTGTCATTCTGAAAATGCTCGGTAGCCCCTGAGGAACAACCAAAGGTATTGATCCACTTCGACTGGGATCGTTCTTCACGCCGCGATCTAAAAGCATTAATCAGCATCGTCTCCGAAAAACGTGTTTCGAGGACCTGCACACTGTTAGATAAGCCCACCGAGTTTCCGGACAATTTCACCCACTGTTGCTTTGCTTCCGTTGTTCATTATAAGCATGGTACAGTATAAATACATCTCAATTTCAAAGTATGACTAAGTATAGTTACTTTATATCTATACTAATAAGTTAGTGTATAAAATGTGGAGAATGAATCTCAAACATGTCCGTTTAACCAGGGGAGGGGGAGGGGGAAGAAAAGAAAGTGAAAAGGGCATATGTTATATANGCTACGAGCAGGCCGGATAGCGCCCAAACCCAAGACAAAATGGCGAGAAAATGCTGAAAATTCAGAGGGAACTCAAAAACACTCATCAATTATCCAGCAACCTAATGGAACTGGATGCAAGAGGAACAGAAAAAGGTTCAACAATATTCCACCATAGCCTTGAAAAAAGAGGATATCGCTCAGGAAATGCGTGTGTTCAGAACTTGAGATATTTATAAACATACCTACCAGACGTTGATATTAAATCGCAATCAATTTCTGAGGGTCAACAGCTGCACGGGTAGAGGAACGGTGTTTACAATCTCTATGAAAAACGGATGTTTTCAATTTTTATATAAACCTTTTTCGAATCTTCATTGTTTGAGCCTAATTCCTTGTAAAACGGAGTTCGTGTTGTACAGGTTGAATAATGTCTTCTCATTCCACTTATTGAATGTTAATTTTCGTTGGGTCGAATTTCTCTCGTAGAGATCCAGAATATGCCGTGTACCTCCACCTTTACAAGTTGGCATCAAGACATTTCGCTGCTTCTTATTTAGCGGTATGTCTGGCTCAACTGCTTACTCCTGGCCACAAGGGGAAAGTTGGCCACAAGGGGATACCAGTGTGCCGGATTTCCGAGTTTGCCCAAGATTCCTTGTGGAAAGAGGGCACCATGTCAAAGTGGTGCTGGCTATCAGGGTCTCTTTGTTATGCTGGCTATCACTACAGCTTTTGAAGACTGGCATACGTCAGTAGTTTTGTCTCCTCACTTCCTTTACAATCTCACATTGTAATGTGGCGAGGGNAGCAGCAACGTGAATATCACCATCCCTCTCTAATACAATTCAGTTGGAAAGTAGCCGTTTAAGCCTATCACTACTTTCTCTTCTTAGAGCCCTTGTTTTTCAAAGGGCAAAGGAAACGAAAACATTCCAAGAAATTTGCCATTATTTCCGAGGCAGTATCATTGTTAATTACAGCTGCCGCACAGTAGAATCAAAAGATCAGAACCAGTATGCCAACATTGAAAAGAACCTTTGAAAACTAGAGTTCATCACTTCGGTGGTATAATGGCAATTGGAGCACACTATGCTATGCACGTACAGAGTTCGACTCAGGATCGATGTTCGCCCAGTCCAACTAAGCTCTCCTTAGGGTCGATTAATTGGTATCCTGTGGGAAGGTAGAAGCTCTGACTTGTACCGTGGCTGGCCATTGCAAGTCATTGTATACGTTATATAAGCCTTCATAATGCCACTACAACACTGGGTGGAAGCGACCGCAGGGGACGCATTTCTTGAACGGAATTGCTTTACACCGTATCTTCATATTATTCTGGCGGATTTGATCCGTACTGCTCCCTGGTGAAATAACCAAAGAAATTTTAATGCAGAACGAACAGACACATTTTTTTTGTTTTGAAGTCATGTTGCTGTGAATTTTGTACGACTAATGTTTGATTACACCTTCTCTGATACGAGCACTGAAGTCGCAAATAAATTTAATCGAAAATATGAAATGTCATTAGCTCGATCGTGTACTTTAGGTGAATATATGGGGATGTATGGCATATGTATACACACATGTACGTAGATTGATAGATTGCATCAAAATCGCGAAAATACGGTCACCTACTTATCATTCAAGTGGTTTTTGAACGAAAAGCAAACCAGAAACCCAATTTGTGCAGGGGAAGTTTCCGCGAGGAGATAAGGGCTAAGCATGAACCACAAATAGATAGCACCATGAAAAACAACTTCAAAGACCTCACCCAAATCTTATCAATTCATTTCTAGGCTCTGCAATAAGTGCTAAACATGTTTCTAAGGAAACATTAGGCGTTTTCAAAAAAAAAACGTGACTATAAATGTATTTGAATGAATTCAATTGATCGAAAACAGATAATACAATACTTAATGCTAGTCTTCTCCTGATAATATGCAATATGAACTCATAGAAACGAATTTAGGTATCGAAACAGTTCTATTAAGACTTAATTTTCAAAATCAAAGCAAAACAAAAGTATCGGACCATAGCCGCCAACAAATCGATAACGGAAGAAATAAACAACAAATACATTCAAAACATATTAACTTACTGAATAGACTGCTGATGTGATGTAGTTTACATATCAGGAATCAGAAATTCAAATACGATGAACTATGATAGAGGCGAAAACGAAACTCGCCCTGAAAAACTCACCAACGACGCGGCGTCCCACCACAACTCGTACGACAACTCGCCGCCCACCACGGGCGGGTGTCATTGTGGAGTGGAAGCCGTCCGTCGACTTTTTCTGTTTTCCACGCCATCGTAAAATCAAGAGTTGTCTTGAGAACCCATGTAACTTCCTGTTGGCTACGTGCTCAAACATAGGTGGAGACCGAAATTCCCTAAGATCCCACATATGCGGCTATTTTTATATCTCCATGGTTCCTTTTCTTGAAATCTGGGCATTTCTTGACATATAAATAGCCAACATCTCATCGTCGAACGGCTTTTATGGTAAAATATTGTTGTTCGTTGGCATGAGTTGCAAATGGGTTAGAGTGGGCACGTTCATGGTACCTGCGTCTTGCCGCAAGCGTCTGGTCTGCGTCACGACGCTGACGTCCATGTTGGCGTAACGCTATAAATACGCCCAGCGGTGATGTATCAAGCGACATAAATGCCATTTGGTCCATTCTTTACAGAAAAATTGTTTTTGAGAAGATCTCTGGGTGCTGGATAGACCAGATCAGTGCAGTTCCCTCAAAAGAAACAGCAAACCAGTGTTTTCCTTTGAACTGCTGCACATGACAGATTTTGCAGTCCGTGGACTTTGCGATACAGTAACAACAATGTGAATACGTAAGATGTTCACCAATTTGGTGATATTTGGCGTATCCAACAAGTTATCGAAACTTCTTAGATTAGGACGAGTTATGTTGCCGCCAGCTATATCAGGCAGAAACTACGGTACTAGCTGGCTTACGGTACTGTTAAATCGAAGCATGTTGAAGTGTGGCTTGATGTACCCGACTCGTAGTCCTTCGGGTAGCCTTTCTCCCAGTTGGAGATCACGTGATCGTGCGTGAATGGGAAAGATCTTTTACCCTGGAATGAGACTTCCCCTCGTTCTACCGTAAATTTATCTTCGTATCAAGATCTTTCGTGTTCCCATGTATCGTCGATCGAGGTTTTGTTGTCTGCTAGCGACATTTTTAAAATGAAAAAGTCTATTTATAGTCTTAATAAAGACGGGGAAAACAGGTCTAGGCACCACTGCATTGGGGAGAACCTCATTTCGGTAAACATTTGTGTCATACTCAACAGTAAATACCAGCAATGGTCGCTTACTTGACCATTTTAAATGGTAAGTAGTTGGGATGGCTCATCAGAAAGGCACTTGGTCTAGAAATTTCTAGAATGTAGGGTTGAGAGGAACGTTTTTGGGGTAAATCAATTCCATTTGGGAATGAAAGGGTGGAATGAAAAGGTCCTGTTGGCCTGAATAGGTGCTGATAATTTCAAACTCATCCTCTGTTTTTCTGTAGCACCCCATGGTCTAAGGGAGTAACTGATGGACCCTCATATCACGGAATAAGAGCTCAGGGTGAGTTGTCTAAACAGAATCTCCAATTGATGGTTTGCTACGAACAAGCAGGAGAACCGAGCAGCCATTACGGGACCTTTGGCGAAAACACCAACTTTGAATTTACATCGTCCGCTTTGTTATTTGTTCCTAGATAATCTGAGCATTCTCCCGTTTCCATGTGGTCGCAGCCCAGACAGTCCGGTGATGGCAGTACGACTGAACAATCGTGCGAAAACTTTTGCAAGGAAACGCATGCGCCGCGCAGCCTATTATGTGTATTGTATCTTGGCTAGGCAAATTCAGTCAGCACTTCAACAAAATTGTCTGTATTCGAGCACAAGCAGTGTTGCCCTCTACATTAGATAATGTTTCACAGTTACGTTTGGAATGCGCCATGTATTTCATTATCATTTAAAAAGTAAACGACCGGGTATTCCTGTCTATAACACTTTGGTAGGATTTTTAAGGTAATATTCTTAACCATACATAAAACTGGAGTAAAAAAGAAGGATATTTGATGACGCATTATGTCTAGCAGTCGATAACTTGAAATATTTGTTCCCCAAAATTTGACCATGTTTGTAAAAAAAATTGAAATTCAATCCTGATCCTTGCCTGAATTCCAAAAAAAGGGAATGAAAGCAAATGTCTTTATACGTCGCGATTGCAACATCTGTCGAATTTTTAGAAGAACAAAGACAGTTAGAGCGGAAATAATGTCAAACTTGTTTATCTCAGCAATATTACAAAAGGAAATGACATTAAACATTGTTACGCGACTCTCGTCNCGTTAATGTAGACGACACAACGGTAACGGACTGTCAACAAAAAACAAATTCTGTATAACAACAACAGCAAAAACAACAAACGGAGAACATTGGAAAAGTATAACGGTATGATTTCCAAATTTGTACTGCTGTGAATATTACACTGTCAACGAAATAAATAAACAAAAACAAATATTTACTACCACAAATTAAAGAAAACAACTAATGAGGAATACAAAAAAGATTCTGCCTTGACAATTGAAGAAAACAAGAAAACAAACATTTACAAAATAACAGATCTACAAAGGCAACAGGTTTTGTAGAAACGAGGAAGACTTCCATGAAAATGAGGAGCTTTTTTATCAAATAACTAATAAATGCCCGGGCTTTTACAATACCTACAAACTACAGTATATTTCTTGCGCTCGAACTGTCCCCATCTCTGACATCCCTCCTTCAGCTTACAAAACCACAGCCAATTTCGGAAACATTCATGACTGTATGTATCAATGCCAAGAAAAAATTATGAATCACTGGCACACATACCAATACCATCGTGCTGTTTTATGGGCACCTTTTGGACAGTGACGCTTCGTAAACAGATTTTTCTATACAATTCGAGGGACACTATATGTGACCCATTGCGGTGAAGTCGTCAAGCGAGGGGAATAAAACTTGAAAATACGTTGTAACAGCTCTGATAGAAAGAAGGGGAGAAAAATGTCTCNTCTCAAGAGCGGGAAAAGCTGAAACATGTGATCATAGCTGTGACTGGATGGAAGATGAATTCGAGAGCTTCTTTTACTCGTTGATGCAGGCTTTTCAGATTGAAAAGATACTCTATTTCTTGAGGAAAAGTTTTCCACGAGTGGAACAACTTAGGGACTTGCTCATAGATCTGTTCAAAAAGAGAACTTTCGGAACTCTTAATTCATGAGGCAGAGGGTCTTATAAGAGAAAGCATGAACTCCCATTCACAGCCCGTTTGATAAGTGGAAAAACCTGGAAATATCCTTCAGTTGTCAGGGCTTATCTAAAGCGTACAAAATTCAGAAAGGTCACAATTCTGTTCGAAGGGAAGAAGATCAAGCGGGTCGCTCTACTCGCTGAGTCAGGCTTCCAAAAAATGGGAGAAATTCTAGTAAAGAACCACAGCTGCATAAGGTAAGAAGAAGGTGGCTAAATCTCTTTCTCGTTGCGATAGATTTCCCTTGGTGAGAAAAAATCCATAAAAATTAGAGCTCTGCTATAAGGAAGAGAGGTCCTGATAGAATTCCTTGCTCGCTAACAGTCTTTTAGAAGCGTAAAAAAGAAAACACACAGAAACACTTGGTTGTCTCTATTACCCTAGACCAGAGTGGGGGAAACACGAACAGGTTCTGCTTACCGATGGGACTGCTTTTGTAGGAAAAAGAGGATAATGAGTGAGTGCACGGAGAACTACAGCCCAGTGCCATTATCGACCTTGTTTTCTTCGGGACAACACAAACAACAGGGAGTTTTTCTAACATCTTCTGGTCCGTTCATTTCTCCATTCTCCATGACATTCTCTCACAAAAAAAAAAACGCGCCAAGAGTGTCTGTGGGTGTGTGGGCGTGTGTCGGCGTGTGAGTTTACCGGAAGTTCACAATTCCTGCGCCCGTGGACCCACAACGTTCAGATTTGCTAAGAGTACAGGCAGCAGGATGGCAACACTGATGGTATGTGGCAGGACTGGACTTAGCCCACAAGTGCGAGAGTGCGCGAAAATTCGTATTGAAGGAGAAATTCATAACTCCTGTTCTCTTGAATCTGAGCCGCTCGAATGTGGTAGGGGTGTAGGAATGTCGATGGTAGGTGGTACGACTGGACTCCGCCCACGAGGGCGGGGCGTGCATGGAAAGAACGTAATCTGTGTAAAAATACGCAGTCAAGTCGGAATAAACGGGAAATAAATCAAGTTACTTGAACACGCAGTACTTGAGCAGGACTTTAACAGGAAAAGGAAGAAAGCACGAGTTCAGCCAGGCGATCCGAATGGTAAAAAATGAAGACGAATTTCAAACTTATTTTGAGACTTGCGTTCCAGTGCGTCCTGAGACTCCGATCGCCAGATTCAACTGAAGTATATACAGGCAGGCCAGGGCCAGGCGAACGATGATCAGCGGAAGCGTGCTGCACCCAACTCTCATTCCGCCGCAACGTTCCTTTTCCGTTTCATTTCTCGATATGCCTCAATGACTCGTTGGCGGTCTATTTCTCCAGGCTTCTCTCTTTTTCCATCATCCAAATACTTCGTTTTCGATCCATTTGAATTCTGATGGAGGAGCGAGTGGAGAAGTAGTTTTTTGGCGCCAGCCTGAAATCCGTGCACCTGATACTAGCTATCCTCTTATAATGAAACTTATCCCTGCAACAGAACAAGAAAAAANAAAAAAGGTTGAAATATTTCCGCAAGTAATTTAAATTGAGATTTCCTTTCTCTATTAGAAAAGGACTCCTCTGCGAAATTTTACAATTGCTTGTAGTAGTTTGAAAGCCTCTGCGAGAATGTTACTTGAAGGATAACCACTAGGACGAAAAAGAGAAAGACTTAATCATCTTTTTTTCGAAATGGAAATCATTTTTTAGTCATGGACTGCAAGACAGGGTTATACAGGAAGTGTGACTTGAACTGACGGAAAAAAACAGAGAAGGACCGGAATTGCATTGAGAGAAACGATGACAACGCTTTTTCAATAAAAACTAGCTTGAAGCAAGAAAAAAATCGAGAGAAGATGCGAAGTTGATAGCCAAGACTGGAAGAATTACGAAACGAAAAATGGTCAATAAATCCAAGTTAAACAGCCTTTCAGTACGCGCCATAAACATTATTTCTATGCGGAACAGTAGCATAGTACAGGGTCATTAGTTGTAGAGATAGACTTTCGCTCTAATCAGTGATTTTGCCGACAGTGAGCAGCGTGGTTTCTTCGAGCTCAACCCAGAAAAGAAAAAAAAAAAACCTGGACCGCATTAACAAAACAATAGCAATGTTGAACTTTTCCGTAACCAATCAAATTAATAAGATTTCATGGCTTAGAGCATAGGATAAATAACTGAAACAAAATATCCGCAAAATCTCCAAAGCATTCACCTTAGCCATAAGCGGATTCATTTCCTTTTTCATTGCCCCTTTGAAATCCGGCGGTGCATCATAACGTTCACCAAATGCGATGACTTCTACAAAGTGACGGGTGATTGTTTAAGTTGTCGTAAAAAAGGTAAATGAGTTTGAAAGGGTTTTTATTAAAAAGCTAAAAAATGTAAAAATGTGAATGTGTTTACGAAAAATCACAATAGTTCACCTACAACCCAACTTTTCACCAGCATATGCCCTTCACAGTAGCCATCATTTCAAGCCACAGAACTTACACTCTGGAAATTCAATGAGAGGATCTCTCTCATAATCTCGACATCCTTAACTCACTTATGACAACAAGGAACTCACAAACTTTGACTCCCCTTCATATCATTTTCAACCTTCCCAACATAGACAATGCAAGGACCAGCAATATTTAAGACGAACGTAATTTCTGTTTTCAGTATAACAGGAACTTAACTCATGAGACTTGAGTCAACAGCGCTTCTTCTCTTCGTTATACCTCTACTCGCCGATTTTCGGGCGAATTGATAAAATAATAGAACGAGTAAATATAAAACTGAGCAGCGACCTGTGCAATTTTTAAAAGACAGTTGACAGAAACAGGCATATTAAGCCTATCACAGAGCAAAATCGTTCACCTCTCTGATTTAATACCGCTTCTTTACGAGCTTGCTCAGCAGCTAATTTCTTCTTCTCTCGAATCTTATCCGAACCTCCCAACTTCTTTTTCTTCTTCTTTACGACCGTGTCATCATCGAGAAGTATCCCAGATGTCGATTTCTTGCTTATTACATCTTTAAGTTTCTAAAAACTTGAATTCAAATCCCGTGTACTTCCAAAAAAAAACATTAATGACTGAAGGAATGGAATTTTGTGAAATAATAAATTTGGTGGACCTTATTATAGAAATCGTTAAAAAGATCGACAAGCATAGGGCTCTTTTAACGAAGTTTTCTAATCTCATTGTAGAAAATTGAATATATCAACAAAAGCTATACAAATTTTTTAGAGAGTTTGATTATCAAATACGGACTTCATCTTTTTCCATTACCACATCGGTTACATCTGGATCACCCTGGACTTCTGTCTTCCGTTTGTTTCTCCTTTCTTCTTTGTCCTTCAGTTTTTCCTAAAGAACACCAAATTTAAACGAAAAAATCCAGTAATCATATTTCGGAACTAAGCTTTACATACCTCTTTCAGTTTCGCTTCACGCTCTCTTTTTTCTCGAGCCGCTTTTATTTTGTTCTGAATCTCGTTTTTCTTTTGCTCTTTCATTCTCTTCTCCTTCTCTTCCAGTAGTTTGAAATCAGCTTCCAGTTCTGATTCACTTCGTCCAACCAGGCCTTGTTTGACCTGAACTAGCTTTATTAACTTATTTTCTTCAGTGAAAGGAAGCACCTTCACCAAAGGTTTCCAGGAAATGAACAATATTTCAAGGTCTACGTTCTGTAAAGACAGGGCGCTATCAAATAGTGATAGCGAAGCTAGAAAAATCGGAGGTTCTCCTGGAATAATATTCGTTCCAGTAGCCTTCCTGCCTCAATTTCTGAGAAACAGAACGATGTTATAACTGAGATAAAACCACGAACCAGCATCTCGTGTTCATTTATAGCAGCGTAAGTCATACGTTCAACACGACGTACAAAGTGAGACACAGTTTCGAAACGTCCTTTACGGATACCGATCTTCTCTGCTTCAGCTTAAAAATTAGTCAATAATAGGTTCCTGCTGCTTACGTTTGATCAATTACAAATTTAATGCCTAAAATGTGTTTGGTTCAAATAACTCAATAGTACACATTCTTTTTTAGAAAATGACTAATCTACAATAATGACCATAATTTGGTGCATGTTTGTGAGACCTACAAATTACCTTCATACTTAGCGATGAAGTTTTTAGGACTTACCGAGTACCTTGTTTTTATGTTGTTTTCGTTTCTTCACCTCCTTCTTATCAACTAGCACCTCTTCTTTGCTTTTCTGAAAACTAAAGACTTTGTGCTCTCAAAAACGCACACTGATAAAAAGAATACCTGCAACTCTAGCAAAGATCGAGGAACTGGCTGAACATCATCCTTTGGTTCCCAGTTGATTTTGCTGGAAAAGAACAGAGTGAATTGAAGATCTGGTAAGTTCAGATGCAAGAAATTTACTAATTCCAAGGTTACATTTGAGGAAAGTTGTTTGTAATCTACGTTTCGACCTTAATAATGATTAATAGCAAACCTCATTGCTTGTGCTTTCAGTGCTGGTGCTTTCTTGTTGAACGGATCAACCGATTTCAGCTTCTTTCGATTCTTCGTCGGTATTCTCTTGTGCCGGCCCATGGCTTTTCACTGAACCTATTAACTTACTCAACAGCATGGCATTCTAAAAAAGGATATATTCTCAATTGGTACACACACCAATGATATTTCAAAAGCACACTGAAATTAAAATTTTTTATTGGTAAAAATAGTGATTTTCATTCCGAAGCGGTAGCTGACATTGGAAGGAACTTCCTACACGATGGGAAACCGCAAAGGCACTGCTTTCCGCTTTCCAGCGATAATGTTGATGTTCCATAATCATAGCATATCTCTTCTCCAGCACGAATTATTCTGAACACAATTGAACAACTTTTCACGATAATTTCGAGCTATCTCAGGTGTTACGTTTGTTCTACACCACTGACTAATCCACTACCAATAATCCCCGACGATAATGAGTCCCACCTTCCATTAATGTGGCTCTCCAGGGACACTCTCTTTTTGTGGAGCATGAATTCAACGTGCATCTTTTGACCCATTGAAAAAACTGCGATCACAGTATGTGGGAGTACGCTGTATAGATTATAACCGGTAAGTTCTCGCTCTCGTTCTACATTCTAGTATTACTTTCGTTCTTTCGAACTGTCTGTAGACATGAGAGTTCAAAGACAACAGTCCAAAAGGTATACCTGTTCGAGAACAATCCCACATGAGGTACGGTATACCCAATTCGTACAATAACTATAGAAAGATTCGGCTCACAAGCGTGGTTAATGAAGCGAGCAAGGTTGCCTCGATGTCGAGGATCAACAAATGTCGTTACAACACCTCCTGAATCGATCAAAATCAATAAAAACTGTGAGTGTACGCCAAGAAGGCTTACTCAACAAATACCTAGCAAAATGAAGTGGAACTCACCTTCACTATGTTCTCTTATTGTCATAGTATAATTATGATTATGAGCTGACGTCGCTCTTCGTTCAACCTCGTCTTTATTCAGAATTTCTCCAGCGTATTCACAAATGAAAGTACCCTTTGGGATTTCTCGTACAGCTCGCACACCATACCCTTTGTGACCTGTGCATTCGAAAATCTAAAAAAAGGAATCATAAATACGACTTCGAAAGCATTTGGTTCAATTATCTAACTGACTTCTTCGAAGTAGAAGTGGGGAAAGTTATAGCAGTCCTACTTACTAATTTTGCTATACAATCTACCTCACTCAACTACTAATCAAAGTCGATGGGACATAAATTGAAAATCCAAAATGAGCACCACGAGAAATATTCAATCCTTAGTGGATTATCTCATTAGAGTAGAATAAGAACAGTTATTACCTCTAACGCCACTTGGACTCCTCGTTGAAGGACACGATTACGACAGGGCTGCTCACATTGGGCGCATAAACATTCGTCATGGCACTCCAGAATTGGGGCTCCACTTGCTTTTTCGAGTAGAATACCATCACTCGAGTAATTGTCCTACAATTTCTTGAATGACATATCAAGAGCTGCCCTAATCAAATAGTGGGAATGTTCGGTGTTGTTCAAGAACCGCTATTTTAAGGGACCGTGGGCCTGCTGATTTTTCAGATCTGTTAGGGGAAAAGAATGGGACCCGTGTTCTGAATGCATTAATCACAAAATGTTCCTTATGACTACTGAAATACTAGTGCCACCTTTCAAAGGAAGAACCAAACAATATGGCACCGCACTGACCCTCTAACTGCATACATTATAGAAGACCAATAGATCTCTACCAGTATTCAAATTTAACTCTATATATTTCTTCTTGGAAGCTTGTTCAGTTTCTGCTCAAAAATGTCAGGCATGAACGCAATATACGGCCAAAATGACTGCTGAGTCAGAAGTCAAATGCGATTTCTGGACTGATACATGACGGCATTGCCTCCCTATATTTTTTGCCCAATGTAGCACCACAAATAAATCTAAAAGAAGCAAACTACCCGAAAAAACACTTATCTGGTCAAATAGGCAGAAGAATGGGTAAATCAAAGAGGTCGTGTAGTTCCCTAGCCCAAAAAATAGAGGGTGGGTAATAGGTTGGAGTAGCACTATACATAAATCTAGTTTACCCAAGAAAGTTCAGCATTAACCGACAATGAGATCAAGCCCGGGAATCAAACGTAATAGCTCAAAAACGTACCTCCGCACCCAATAAGCAGGCACAATTCTGCTCAGCAGAACATTCACCCGTACAATCACAGCCAGCCAACAGCTCCCAGTCGTTGGGATCACTACCTGGTCCCCGAACACTCGTCGTAATATATTCAAAATTCATAATACCGTCTTCCAGCTCTTAGAACATTGTAATCAAGAGTGTGAAAGCTTAAACGATTCTACTAAAACCGAATAAAATAAATACACTTCCGTAAAAAAATTTATAACTCAGATCCAAGGTATTTCTATAGAAATGCACCAAGACCATTATGTACCAAAAAAGGCTTTTATACAGTTTATTTACAAGCTTATAAGAGCATAAACAAATGGAACATAGCGCATAACGTAACATTCAGTATTCCTTTGAAGTATTACATAAGTGAACAACAAAACAGAGCTACCAAGAGATTTATCCAAGTAAATTATTGCAACATTAAGGAAGCTGTATCGTAAGTATGTCGGTCAACTTGGAATGATTTTGAAATTCAATTTTCAGAATAATTCCAAAATTTTCGTGCAAAACAATCGTAATGGGAAGGGAGGGCGTTTGGGCAATTGAGCTTCAGGAGCTCAGTTCACCATTGTTTTATTCGCTTTATTAACGCGAAGATTTCGTCAAGCATCTTTAAGGCCCTTTTCCTTTTATTTGATCTGTGAAAAACCCATCATTTCAACATTTTTCCCGGAGAGAGGGGAAGGAGGGGGAAGGGAACGAGTTTGGACCACCAATTTGATCTAGTTATATTTCTTCTTCTATTCTATTATATTCTTCTATTCCCTTCGAAAATAATTTTCTCACATGAAAATCACTGCTACTAGCTTACGCGGCATAAAATCCCACTGAATTAACAGATTACATTATTCATCCCCCCCATAGATCAGGCGGCCCCGCACTTGACTAAATCTCAGCGTTTTCGGAGATTATTACTCGTGAAAACTAACATACAAACAGCATTAGAACATAGGCACTTAACTGCATCGTATTATGAAGCAACAAAAAAAAATGCACATATTACACTCACAGGTAATCAAGTGCACCTAAGCGTCAGCTATTAAAACCACTCCAGAATGCGAGCTCAAGAAAACCGATCGTAAAACATGATCGTAGGGAAACTTCCCGGCTACAAGGGCAAACTCATAGGGGACATTCGGAATGGGCTCACTATTCTAGTGGTTTTTAAGGCCTCATGTAATACTGAGGAAAAAAAATTATGCTGCTGAGCGCAGCTGGACAAAACCTACAAACCGCAAAATGTAAATGAGGCCTAATGGAGAGAAAAAAAAAACCTAAAAAGAAACAAAGCTCAGCAAAAACATATTGGATAATTAGCCGTCATAGTCAATGTATTCGAGAGAACGCTGCAACAGCTGCAAGACAGTATCATCGCCATATCCGAGAAATTGGTTTTCTATAGAACCTACCAAGTCGGGTCCGTAAATGGGCAGCACTACTAGAGCTAATGGTAAGATCATGTTGAGATATGTAGTGGAGTTGTTAAAGGAGGTCGTCCACGTAATCAGCCATCAGGAACAGTACCGCCAGATGACGTGATCACGCTGTTTCTGCTTTTGCAAAGCGAACATACGTGAACGGCACGATACCAACACGGCCGTCCGATTCGCCCTCGTACATTCCATTCGTGAGCTTCTTCGTTATTCGTACCAACTGTCCTTTCTGCAATCACAAATTCATATAAGGAAAGTGAACGATTCAATGGATACCTACACGTCTAAGATCAAAGAAAGTCAATGAAAAAATTAGAAAAACCTTAAAATCTCAAAAATAAGTCCACCTTCAGTTTCAATTGAGTTCGATCATATGCGTTCGGTTGTCTATCGTAGATGGCTTTTGCAACGGCAGGCAGAGGTGGCTGAAAAAAGTTAGGTATAGATGAATCGCTTTGACTCCCTGATTTCCCCGATAAGAAGTTTTTCTAATAGGAAATACCCTGATCATAGGAAGGATTACCACGATGCGATCAACTACCTTCCTCGGTCAATAATACACAAATCCTTTAGTTCCAAAAACACAATGCAAAACATCATGAAAACGGTAATAAATCAGGGTAAACAACACAATTATATTTGTGAACTGGTTTCTGTGAACCTGTGGTTGTTTCCATTGCTCACATTGCAAATTCACGCCAGGAGCCCCTAACAAAAAACCTATTTGCACTTTGTCCCCTTGCAATGCGCTGCAGAAAATGAATCCAACATCTGCTCGAGACACCAAAAAAA
>UZAF01021020.1:0-14991 GCA_900617895.1 Haemonchus placei | reverse complement strand
GCTTTGACACGGGAGTATAGTGGCTACTTTAGGCCGATGCACCAAGCTGTTGCGGGTGCTGAGACTGAGGGTTTTGGTGGAACCTTTTATAAGCACCTCGCGGTGGGTCAGTGGAATTATAGTAGTAGTGAGAGATAGACAAGAGCAATTCGAAGAATATTAATTGAGAGCACGAGCTTATTACGAGCGAAATTATATCGAAGAGTGGTGGGCTTGTTCCCAAGCGTCCAGGTGGTCCGCCCCCGCCAGATGAAGTCGTGAGGGGATCATCGCCTGCGATACGCAGGCGATGATAGAGGGCGAGCGTCGTCGGCGGCTAGGAGGCGTGGTCTATACGGTGAGGAATGGGATCCGATACTCTAAACAAAATGCCTCAGCTATTTATACCCAAAAAACCCGCGCAACTACCCTCAGGTCCTCTCTCATGAGTAGGTCGCGGGTGATCTTTCTGCCCCTCATGATCCTTCTTGACCTACATGGCACGCCGCCTCTTGCGACCCCATGTGGATCTATCCGACAAATCTTCGAATAGGGCTTTAGTTAGGAATAACGGTTCCGTCTCCCCAGTGTAGTCCAATAGTACTTATTCGATACACGTGTTAATTGCTGTGAAAAATATGAAATAATCGATCCGTCGTGATACCGTTGTGACGGTTCGTCCTGTTTGCGCTTATCTTCGGACACTGATTGCATCAAATCCTATTGTTTCTCTCAATCAGTTGTGTTTACTCGTGTTACTTTCTATCGCACGGGTGGACCAAATCCATGTCGCCTAGGTTTACTTGAGGGTGTTCTCCCCATACATCTTTTCAGCGACAATTACTATCTCGAGCATCTATGTTGAAGCATTTTTCAGTCAAAGGCATTTACATTAAGCCATATTCAACTAAAGCTGACCGTGGTCGTTTGCGTGTCCTAAGAACTTCTAGGTTTACTAGTTCTGTCATTAGCAATCCATTAATTACTCAAGTCTCGTATGATGTTATTGTGGCAACCATTTCGTCAACGTTTCCATTCTTGTTGATAATGTTGTAGTTGGAAATTCGGGAGTTATTTCTGATGGTACCCAGACTCCGTTCAACAAGTGAGGACTCCTCGGCACCCTGGTAACGAATTATTTTGCATTGTAGCGAACGTCAAGCCTTGCCAAAAAGTGCACTTTTACGATCTGTCGGCCGCTGTCGGCCCTACCTTCTCATAAAAAAAATGTCACCCAGCCTTTACTGGGTGACATTCTCTTTTTTAGAGGAATTTAGGTGCGACAAATCGAAGAAAAGCGAAGGTGCTGTACTATTTTTGTTGAAGAAGTCTTCAATTGCTGTTGCTGTGTCCATTTCCGAAGCATATGAAGTAGTCTCGTGCGAATCTTTTAATGTAGGTAGTTACCGGCTCATGCTGGTATATAGAACGCCTAAATGCTCCGCGAAATTTAGTTTATTTATCAATTGATTTCGTTCTTCATTTCTTCACTTCATATCCGGATAGTTGAAATCTAGATATAATAGGAAGATAGGAAGTGGCATGACGCTCCACATTTACCTCATTTACATTCACCTCACATTTACCTCCGTCAGCATCCAGTGATTTCTTACAAATGCTCGGTACATGTAAATAGTTCACTAGAGAACGTCATACACTTGATATGTTGTTTTGTAAAGAAGCTGGGGTTATCAAAAAAGTCCTTGTTTGTCGTGCCGTTCGGACGACTTAAAGGCCGGCCTCGCCGGGGCGCGCGCGTAGTCCCGCCGGGAAGGCACCGTACGCTGCAGAGAGCTAGAGTATGCCACGTGGCGGCGGACTCCAGCCACTATCGGCGTTTGCATCATTCATTCGCCATCGTGTCAACGCCATAGACGGCTGCTTTCGACTATTCCTGTGCCTTCAACGTCAGCAATACCGACGTAGCCCCCGAAGGGCTCTCAGCACCACTCATATGCCATCTTTAAAGTGGTGACAAGCTGCATGGATCGAAGCTGAATGGAACAACTGGAAAATAGTCCACTGCTATCAAGGACCCGGATGCAGCATAGCCAAAAGGAGGTGGGAAGGCTTGGAGGGGACCTGGATGAGATTGAGATCGTACCCCAGACCGGAGGTTATAGTGTGGTTTTATTCATGTATATTTCTTGCCTTTCTTTTCATAGTATTCTTCCATAGTATTTTCCTCACAGTATTTCATAGTGCCTTTATTCATTTACTCGTATTCACAATCCATATCGTATCGCCGTAGTATAGCATAAAATGTATATCATATACGTGTGCTGGTGATACGTAGAGCGTCAGTAATATGTGTTATATCGCAGTCACTCTGTTGAGCTCATGGAGTGGCACGTAGGCCACGGTGGGACCCCTTGCCCAGTGTCCGAGGGAGGGCCAACAATCCCGTAGCGTACTGCGGAGGCAGTACCACCCACGTAGGAGCCTGCAAGGGAGACTGGGGCAGCCCTAGGCCTACCAGGTCCGTGTGGCAGTTGAATACGAGCATGGCGAGCAGGCAGAAGACCACGGTCACCTAGCTCACGCCGCCGGGGACGCCCTGCCGAGCAACCACCGATGTGGAAGGGCTCGGAGGACGTCACCGACGGCGCGACATTGTTGTTTCCCATTGGGTTCCAGCGATCACGCCTCTCTTTACTTTTCGTAAAGGGTCGAGAAGCGGAATAGGTATGTTTATTCTCTTTACTTCTCAAAGAAGTGTGGATGTTGGTGGGATGTCCTCTTTTTTAACAGTGTTGCTTTCATAGTTTAATGAGATGTATGGAACTTTTTTTATACTGAAATATTACACGGATACTGGCCGTGGTACCAACTCAAACGGGAAGCCTACAGAAAGCTTTCTGTCTATAACATGGAAGAGGATTGGCTTTTCTGCAGGCACATTCCTGATAGACTCAGCAAGAAACTTTCGGTTCAGTTGTTTAGTTTATAATGTATTGGTTTCAAAAAATGAGATGTGTTCACAACTGTATATCAAGATTGTGACTATATGGATTCACCTTCTCTTATCTGTTTTCCCAAGTGGCCGATTCGGTTTGGTTTGATCGCCATGAAACCCACGCATTACATTCTGAGTGACTAACTTGATCCTCTGCTTTGTTCCTCTTCCTTTCGACTTCATCAAATTGGTCTCTGTATGCATTTTCAAGTTGGTCTGTGTATGCATTTCTTCTTTGGAACTGTCTCTTCCAAGTGAAACATGCCTTTGTCGCTGAAAAATGTTGTCTCGTCCTTCGCCTACCGCTGAAGGGTGTTCCTTGAAATTACCCGTTAATAAGTATCACGTATTTGCAGAGTTTTTCGGAAATTTATCAAATGGGATAGAACGGGTATAGAAAACGTAAATCTACAGAAACTCAGATGTTGGAATCACTCAATGAATGGACTATCGGTTCCGATTCTGAACACAGCATTGATGTCATGTATCTAGATCTCCAAAACACTTTTGACAATACTCCTCCTAAAATTAGAGCACGTTGATATTATTCTAGAATCACCAGTTGGTTCAGAGCTTTCAATTTCAACGTACGTTCCAGGTTATATATTTGTATAATTTGCCTGGAGTCGTTGTTGATGACGGAATCAAATGCAAAATGTTTGCAGACGGTATAAAGATATTTGGCGAGTCCGGTTCCCTCTTGCAGGCCACTATTGTGTAATGCTTGATTGGTTTTCTCGTGGGAAACTCCTCTTTCGGCATAAAAATCAGGAATACTTCATTTTGGTCGTAGCAACCTTCACAGGACGTACTCTGTGTCTGAACCTTTTGTTAAGACCGACACCGTACGGGATTTAGGCCTTCTAACCGACAAAAATCTTTATTTTGAAGGGCTTTGTCGGTTTATCGCCAACAATGCTATTTCGGACTTTCTCAGCTGTTCAGGTCTTTTTTGTTCTATTGATCTTACCGCACTGATCAAAGCCTATAAGTCGTTTGTGAGTGCTGTGCTGAAATGTGGTTCATGTGTTTCCTCTCCTCATAGGGAAGTTCCTCATAGGGGAGAGTCCAGCACAGTTTCAGGAAAATATTTTATCCGTTCTCTTGGTCCCACCTAGAGTGGCATCCCCCGTGGTGTTATTAAAGGCACTGTTCACGAAAAAGTGGTTTCAGAGATTTGCACATGGTTTGAATTCGAAGCCCCCTCTGATACCACTTTTGCAGGAATGAGGTCGGAAAACGGCTGGATAGGGCACAATAAGGGAAGGAACAGTAGGGGACGGGAGGCCTCCGCCCCTCGCTAGGCTGACTACGAGTTCTAATTGTCCTTCACCACATTCGCACTGGTGAAAAGTGAAAAAAAAGCCGCTCAAAAGTCACTTGGTGAAAAGTCGATAAGCTGGTTGGCAAATTGCCAGAGACGCAATGTGTTGTCTGCTATTGTAGACAACACATTGCGTCGCCTTCGTGCACTCGCCCGAACACTCCCTAACCGCCGTTCTTTCAATGTGAAACTCGTCCAACACCCCTCCCCCCTTCCAGCTCTTTTTTTGACCCTTTGTAATTCTTTTTATTCATCGTTTTTTGCGCTTTTTTCGTTGTTATCGCTTTATTCTAGAGTAGTTCCATCAATTCCCGTCAAAAAGGATACCCTGACTTTTGTGAACAGTGCCTTTAAGAATAACATATTGAAGCTCAAATCCCTTAGTGTTAGTTGGAAACATGCTGGTCTTTTCATGTTTTATAAAATATTCATGGTCTGATTGATATGAAATTGCATGACTTACTCGCCTGATTTCGTCTTCTGCTAGAGGCAATGACTCAAATTGTGCTTCGAAAACTGCGGCACTGCTTATCACGTTCAGGGATAGTTATATGGTTATAGTTATGAATACACAAAATTGAGTAAAAAGATGCAGAATCCCTGTTGTTTTTCAGACTTTGAAGAAGTCACATATTATTATCTCAATTTAGGCAATTCTGTTTTGATATGTTTGTTGCTGTCGTTTGGTTATAATGTTATCTCTGAGTTTCATTTTCAAACGACATGCGCATGCGCATGTAACAACTTAGTGTTTCTCTTATAGTACAGGGTGTCTCAAAATTATTTGCGCCAAAGTTAAGTAATTTTTAAGGTAGAAATAATCTATCAAATTCACATTACCTGTTATTAATTAGTTGCATAAGAAGGTTTCTTTGCAATATGCATGGTTGCTGATGTGGAACTCCCATTATCTTTCAGATGGAGGAGGCTCATTCAATGCCACTTGCAACCATTGACGCGCGAGAAGTGGAAGGGCGTTATGAAATTCTTTGGGATTTTTCTAATAACCGTATAGGAGGCTATTAAACGATATAGAAAAGAAGATTGAATCAGAGGCAAACCAGAACAGATAGAAAGGTAGAATGTTTCAGAAGATAGGACTATTAAAATGGTCCGTATGCCAATCGGTCGGGATCCTGGGTGACCCAACAAAAGGAAGTCAACGGGCACGGCTTATCCGAGTTATCGCGATGGAAGAATGTCATGCAGGAGCTTCACTGCCGTTCCTATCGTATGCAGAAATTTCGCTTCAATTCCAATCTCAACAGATCTCAACAGGGCCAAAAATTTTCTCTGGTCAAGAAATTTTTTACGATAAAGCCATTCCTCAACAACCAAAACGTTCCCGTTCCGGAAAGAAACATCCAGCGTGTAATATCTCACAAAAAGGTTGTTATCAGAACAGTAAAATGATGTTTTTCGAGGAAATCACTGGCAAGGGTAAGCCGCTCGTGGTTTCTTCGGTGCAGGCGTGAAAATTGACCGAGACCAGTACTCAAACGGCGTACTAATGGAAGTAAATAAAACAGTGATCCGACTACGTTTTCTGAAACATCTCATAGTCCTTCCAGCAGGACGCTACTCCAGCCCACAGAGCCAAGTTTGCCCGCGAGTGACAATGACGACAGCTGCCCGACTTCATTGGTGAAGAGGAATGGTCATCCTATTTTCCAGAACTTGACTCACTTGATTCCACGACTGGTCCCTGGTCAGAAGAGGGCCTGTCGAGTTTGCAGTCCCAGTTTGGACTCCTAGAGTGCAAAAGCTGAAGGACGGCTGGGAAGAAATGGAGCACCTTTGACTTCTATTCGCGCTCACGGGGGATATTTTGAAATGCGACTTGAGCATGTTGTAGCACATAGTGTTAGCTAGCGTGCATACAAATTCCATCGTCTTTCGCCGTTGAGAAGTTTCAAATATATTGCTATAAATCGGCGCAAATAATTTTGGGACACCCTGTATTAGGTTGTCATGAAAGTCCTCGTACATTTTCATTTCCACGTTGTGGATTCATCGCGATTGCTCTAGAACTAATTGCGAAACATGTGTCTTCACATAAAATCTGCCGCAGGATTTCGTAACGGTTATTTTTGGAAGAACCGCTATCGACTCACTGCATGTTGGATCACGGGGGGCGCGCGAATCACGCGTGACCCCACTGGGGCTCTTCGCGCACACAGCATCGTTTCAGTACCTTTCTGTTGAGATGGACCAAACAAATTTTCAGTAGTCCACGGCTTCACCATGAATTAGTCCGAATCTCTTTACTATGGCAAAAAGCCCCTTCGACATTGAGAATTCACCTCATAGGTCAACAATTTACTTGTCAAACGTTCAAAATTAGAATAATAAAAAAATCGATCCTAGTAAACGCAATCCATCTGCAAGCGTAAAATGGTCATTTCTTTACTTATTCTACTTATAAGTTTTTATTTCTTCCGTTATGATGGCAGGAATAATGTTTTAGCGCGTTTTGTCCGATGACCTCATTATATTGACGCGTGAATCGCACCACACCCTTGGACCACTTCTATTTTATAGGCGCAGAAAAAACATCAATCTGTGCGGCAAGGAAAATATGCGAGTGACTAGACACTCTATCGTCTCTTACAGCACAAGAAATTGGTATCACAAGTCCAATCATAAGCACTTTGACTGGATTGAAAACCATGATCTGGGATACCAGCCTGAAGCTAATTAAAGGATATAAGGCGAGGGACCCGCGAGCTGGGACAGAGCTCAATAGTCATCGCGACAAAGTAGCTGCCCATATGCATTGCCCCAGAAAGCTTGGAGAAAATGGGTAAGGGCTAACCGTCGGCGACGAGAAGTGTTTTTTTCTACGTCAACTCCACGAGGAGGCGGCAATGGCTTGGAAGCACAGAGCATGGAATCCGGACTCTAGAACTCCAACCTAAGAAGGCAATGCTTAGCCTTCGGAGGCATTCGAAAGGATCGTTCACTGGGACATGCTGCAACCACATTCTGTTGACAGCGCCGTAGCCTACTATACTCTGACGGATCTCGTTGCTGAAGCCGTACGAGAGAAACAGCGGAACTACTTTATCTACGACAATGCTCGCCTACACGTGTGTGAGACCCAGAGGAAACTATAAAACTTAGGATGGAATCTTTTGACCCAGCACCGCATTCAACAGAATTGGTTCCAACAGAGTAACACCTCTTCCTGACGCTTACAAACCAGTTGAAAATTAGGAAGTTCGATGACATGAACTTATGTGCAGGCCTTTTCGACAACCAATACTTTGTAGAATTTGCAATCAGTTCCGTACTTCTAAACCCACTTCGCAATGCTTGCAAAGAATGGAAAGTTGGATCTTACAATCATTTTCGCACATTTCTGCGCGATCCGGTGCATACTGTGCTACGAATGCAACTCTATCAAGATTCACACTAAGGTTGCTCCCATAATGGCCTGGTGCCGCGGTTAAATTGGGGATCACAAAGGCGCATTTGAACAAAAACAGTCTCCTGCTAGCTGGGTAGACGACGTTTGCGGTATCACTAATCGAATGCTCGAGCAGGACTGTATGGCTACGCCCGGCGTCGACGTGTCTGGGAATGACGTACAATCAATGGGACCTCAACGGCGTTTCCTACACCGTGGAGCACCTTCAACCAGTCGATTCGGGTTCACGCCGGGCTCCCCTCCTCTTCGTGTTACTGTTAGTCTGCAGCCTCACTCTCTTCCAAATTTAAATGTTCTGGTCGAGGAGATAATTATTATGAATCGCCGGCTAAACACATGCACGCACCCCTGACACAGTTCGTGAGCGCCCCGCTCACCTTGACGTAGTCTTGGTCAGGTAGTGTGCGTTTAAGCTATTATATTTGTTCCCTTATTCGAACTTGGCTGCGTAGTCTGCTCATATTACGCCCATTTCGCGCACGCTCCGCCCTTGGTCCTGTCGCCTAAAATCATTGTTCTCATTCTGTCTCCCATTCATATTTGTGCCCTTTGGTCTTGAGAAACAATTCTCGCGCAGGTCCCGCCTTCTGGGGTTGGGGTCCAGTCGTGACACCATTAGAGTTAACATCCTGCCTCCTCTATTTCCACTACTTGGGGCACGGGAACAGGACTTATGGATTTCCGGCCAAACACTCATTTTTACACACACCACATATACAGTGCGTCTCCAAATGTGGAATAAGGTGTTCGTCGAGCTGACATTTGACCTCCCTTCTCTTGATGGTTTTTGTTCTTGTAGTTTTTCCGATGAAAAGAAGTTCAATTGTGATAGTCTAGGTGGGAACCGATATTATTGGCACGACCTGAGGAAGGTAAAACTCCAGTTCTCTGGACGGAACTTCAAGGGAGGAGCAGTCATGGTTGGGACCGCGATTTCATCGAGTAGGCGTATCCGTTCATGATTTATATCAAAGAAGTTGATCTCGTCCTGTTATGCGCCGTGCACTTCTCCCTTTCTGGCGTAAGAGTCGGCACCGAAATCTTGTTTGTGCCAGATAATGCCCCAATTCACGTCAGCAGGAGCATCCAAGCTCGGTTCTCTCAGCCTCGGATTGCACTTCTGCCCTGACCGGCGAATAGCCCCGATCTGAATCCGATTGAAAATGTATGGGGCTTCATGGTGCGGATGATTACGCCCGCAACAAGCAATTCCGAGGCGTCAAGGAGTTGAAAAAGGCGATCGTCGAAGCATGGCACCAAGTTGATCAGGAACTGATTGATAGTTTTTATTTAAGCCTAGAGCACCGTGTTTTCGAGGTGACTCAAAAGAATTTCGGACCAACTGATTACTACGTTTGCAACTTTCCCTCCTTGCTGTATGTTTGTAGTTGAATAAATTAATTTTTTTAGTGGCTATATCATTTGGAGACGTTGGAAGAACAACCTTTACTGAAAAATTGACCAAAAAATGTTTGTGTTTCCGAGCTGCAATTTGGTGATAATGCGCGAATTGCAATTCAGATTTGACACACTTTTTACCTTGGCCTTTATTCAGAAACGTCATATACTGTGAGTTTCTGGGAAAATCAGAGGTGACTGTATCATTTGGAGACGCACTGTATATATACATATACATATACATATACATACACATATACATATATTATGCATATACACTTACACCATGCACATGCACAACTTAGCAAGGAGAGGCAGTCTACTTACCGTGGGACTTTGAATGGAGACTCAGAGAAGTCGATGGAGTTTTGAATGCTGTTTGCGAAAATGGAAAGAAACTGCAGAATGGTTCTCCTTAAAATTTATGGGGGCTTGAGTTTGTTGTACTTGACAGTGGTAT
Organism: Haemonchus placei; assembly: GCA_900617895.1. Lineage (NCBI taxonomy): Eukaryota > Metazoa > Nematoda > Chromadorea > Rhabditida > Trichostrongylidae > Haemonchus > Haemonchus placei. The sequence continues at coordinate 5,444 of UZAF01021020.1, read as the reverse complement.
CAGTTGGATATGCGAACTCGTTGTTCGATATCAAGTGCCAACGTGGCGTTGTGGTGGTGGTCTCTCTTCATAGGCGTAGGATGCGGGTTTGCTCCCCGCCATGGTCGGCATTTTGCGAAGGGTTTTTTCATTTCATCAAAGGCTCTCTAAACCTTTTTTGACACTTGCTTAAGCGAACGCCTTATTTGTGCTATCGTTTTCTCTCGTCGCCCCTATCCAAGAAAAGTGAATCTGAATTCAATCGTATGATTCTCTTTCATATTAAACTTCAAAGAACATTCGATAGAAAAATATTCGTGTTGTGTAAGATGCCTGCAGGAAACTCAACATTGATGAAAAAACTTCAAAAAATGCTTGGAGCACACATATTGTTCACGAACTGCACACCTTATACGTGCACCAAGAGCATTCTTAAAAATTAGAAAAACTTGGTGCACAAAACATTCTATATATTTGTGATAGAACCTTAAGTATATTATCCCTCTGTGTCATATTAAAGTTCGCAGCGTTCAACATAACTCTAGTTCTGCTCCTCTTCATAACATTCTTCGTAGGACCGAAGAAAAAGACGTCCGATGGCTGAATCATTGACGTAGCGCCGGCAGGAGTATTGTGTACTTGAATTTTACATCCTGTTATGAAGTGCTCGTCAAGAAATGAACCGCACGTTTCACACTTCGCTTTCGTTTTGTCATCGATGCAGAAAGTCAGCATGCATAAGGTGCGCAGTTCGTGAACATTATGTGTGCTCCACGCATTTTTGAAGTTTTTCCATCAATGTTGAGTTTCTTGCAGGCATCTTACACATCTCTAATATTCTTCTATCGAATGTTCCTTGAGGTCATAGAATTGACATGCAGAGCCACATTCCTTGGATAGGGCGACGAAAGAAAATAAAAGCAGTAATAAGGCGTGCTTAAGCGAGTATGAGAAAAGGTTTAAAGAGCTTTTGATGAAATGAAAAAACACTTTGCAAAAATGCCGACGATGGCGGGGAGCAACCCTCATCCTGAAGCGAGGCTACTGCCACTGGACTGCGTCGGCGCTTGATATCGAAGCGACGAGTCCGCATCTCCAGTTGATTCTACTTTCAAGCAAATTTCGAGCTCCCATAACTTTTTAAGGATAACTATTTTGCAGATTTAATTTCCATTTTCGTAAACAGCATTCAAAACCTTATCGATTTATGTCTCTCCATTCACAGTCCCAGTAAGTAGACTTCTTGGTTAGTGTGTTATATATAGTGGGACTGGCCCGATCGAGCCATAAAGAGATGTTGAGGCGAGATATAAGTAGCGCGCACAACCATAACAAATTTCGTGTGTATATATACAGTGTCTCAAATTATAGGTGCCAATTCATGGCAATGTATTTAAAGCTTCTAAGCGGAGAATAGCAATGGAATTCATATGCACGTTTGCTAACATTACATGCATGCAACATTCACAACATGCTACAATCATATTTCAAAATATCCCTCACGAGCGCAGATTAAGGCTCAAGGTTTCTACTCGAACTTCTCGCATTTTGCCTATAGGTATCGTCTATTTCTTCAGAGATTGCACGTTCGATGTTTATAGCCGGAGCGTGATCGTTTTAGTTGCCGAAGAATGGTCTCTCATGAAAAATCTTAGCAAGTGAAAATAGTGGAGGGTTGCATGTCTCCAATCAAGTGTTTTTGCATTTTCTGCATTTTTCGGCCTTACACTGTCTGTTGAGATCTAAATAAAGCGGCACTTCTGCGTACGGTAGGAACAACAATAAAGATTCTGCCGACAATCCAGCCCACCAACAACTTCGATAAGTTCTGCTCCTTTGCCCTCTTTTTGATGGGTCACCTGAGATCACGATTGACTTTAATAGTCCCATCATTGGAAATACTGGTTTTCTACCCTTTCCTGGTATGTCTTTGACTGAATCTTCTCTATATGCCTTCTGTGCGGTTATTGCGAAAATCGGAAAGGCTTTCACAGTGCTCCTCCACCACTCGCGTGTCTATGGTTGCGAGTGGCATTAACTGATCTTCCGCCATCGGAAAGATATTGAGAGTTACGATTCAGTAACCATGCAACTTGCGAGAAGATCTTGTGCAGCTATAATAATTAACAGCGAATGAAGTGAATTTGACTAAACATTTCTACCTTAGAATTTCTGAATTTTTGGCGCCCATAATTGTGGGATAACCATACTATCGCGACGCAGCGATGAAAAGACTGTTGAGGCAAGGTATGGGGACGCTTGCTCGTTGGCTTTTCTTTGCTGTGATTGGTCAGAGCCATGGTCGAGAAACATAACTTGCGAAAGCAATTGCAAGGTATATTTAGTCAGCCACATGGTTTATTCGGTGGGGTTCAGAGGTGCTCGACTAATTGTAAGGTCTACGAAGTCGATTTCAACGATAGCGAATTCAAGTGGGAAGTTTTCGAACACGATCATGCTGGCAGCTTCTAGATGGCAGATGTAGCAATACCCACCAAAGGCCGTGTTGCTGCGAATAGTCAGGCCAAGTGGCATATCTTCATGCTTTCTCTTCCCCTACTCAAGGTATTAATCTACCCTTCCTATCCAGCTGTAATATGTGACATGATAGTCTGATCACAGCCGTTTGCATCCTTCAGCCACACTTTATTATCTTACGCTATATGTATAACGCGCTAAATGTGTCCGTTGGTCTGTCTACGGGTGTGTGTGGCGTTTAAATTTAGTAGCAGTACATACATAACAGGATTGGAACACATGACACGTGGGCACCGGGGGCGGGGCTTGCGCGAAAATGTGCGGTTGGGGAGAAATCCATAAAGCGTGTACTCTGCGACCTAAAGGGTTCAAATTTGTTAGGAGTACAAGTGGCAGTATGCGAACACTGATGACAGGTAACAGGACTAGACTCCGCCCACACGGGGCGAGATGTACGCGAAAATTGATAATTTGAACCTAGAGCGTTCAAATTTGGTAGGAGTACAGGCAGCAGTGACTCACAAAAATTAGGACTCGCTTGCGGAAATATCCGCCTACCAAGAAGCAGACAACCTCTTGCCCTGCCACATGCCATCGTCTTCATGATCAGATATCGGCTTGCATGCTCCGAAAGCTCTCGCTAACGTTTTCTACTGCTCGACAAAATTTTAAATTGGAGCCTTCATTATCCTCTTCATTGATATTTTGATAGAATTTCATAAACGCATATATACCAGTCGGGTCGCCCGCCAACGCTCCCCCGCCCTTCCCCNCCCCCCCCCCCCCCCCCGGGCTTCCCTCCTTCTTCTGACAGAGCCTTCCTATGACAGAGTTGTAGTATACTGTCATAGTAGTAGTAGTAGGACGAAATAATACTTTTCGGAACACGAAATTTGACAGAGGACTTATAAGGCATGCAAGTCGCGTTCAAAATGCGCCTATGCCTGTGATTAGGAGTCGATCTGTTGTTGTTCATCTTAAAAATGGGCATACTGAACTCAACTGGTAGCCAACCAAAGCCTTGAATGGTATTCACAAATGTTGTTGACTTCCCGCCTCCGCGGCTCACCTTTGAGCCGCGCTGACCCACGGTTCATACATTTATCTAGTGTGAACATTTTTTACTGTTTTTCAAGTGTTTTTTACGATCTATTTTGAAATATGTGCAAATCAGGTAATTATGAGTTTTTAACTTCAGCTTAGTCTGGTTTTATGAATAATACAGCTTAGGAGTCGGAATGGATCTGCCTGCAGCGGACGACTTATAGGGTGGTTTTCAAAGATTGTTTGTCGTACCCGACGAAAACAAAACCGACGAATAAAACTGTTTGAGCTATGTTCTGAAGGTGCTACACTAAGGGACTAAGATTCACTTAAAATTTAGATTTAAGATTTACTTCGGTAGCGCACAGCAAGGATTCAGCAGCTGTACTTGCTATGGTCATGACTAATGACCGATAACTAGAGTATGACTTATTGACTGGAATGAGAATAGAATGACTTACATAGCACCCACATGTCCGACACTTGAAAAGGCGAAAAGGAATACTGATAAAATTAGGATAGGTCAATAGATGGGGAAGTTCCCGGAAAATTTGTTACAAGCAACTAACTCGATCTTATGGGAGTGTTTACGCTCCCATAATACGAGTCGATTCTAGGGCAGTAGAAGTGAAAGTCATTTTTACATCAACTGCTCTCGAAAAATGCACAAAAGGTGTAATTTCCAGGGAAAGAATTGAATTGATTAGCAGTTTTAAGGAATTAGCTATGTTTTTCTTAGCCCACTTTGCGTATAGTGTTATTTGGCGATCGCAAACCCATTGAATACAAAAAACTCCAAGTAAAACTAATAATCGAGGAAAACAACCAATGAGAAGGGTGCGGTCCACCGTTGAGCCGCGTTGTCCCACGCGACCAAAAACCGCGGCTCACCGATAAGCCGCGCTGTCGTCAAAGGGTTAATAGCAGGGGATGAACCAATTTTCATCTCCTTATGTTTTGGTACCCTCAATCGGACCCTATCGCTGCACTTGCTCTTCTTGTCGAGTGAAACATCAGAAAGTCAAAGCTAGATCGTAGATAAAAAGGGCGTTAGGATTCAAGTCGTGAGTGGATCTTGTTGCCTAAGGCCTCTTCTATCGTCAGTGTTCCCACACTTCCTCTACTCTTCCACTCCTATCAATTTTGAACTTCCAAGTCCACGGTAACAGCAGTTAGGAATTCTACTCAAACATTTATTTCGCGTAAACCGTCCCCTGTGTGAGGAGTCCGACTCCTCTCTCACAACGAGTGTTCCCTTCCTGCCTCTACTCCACCGAACTCGAACGCCCTAGGGCTAAATTGATGATTTTCGCGCAGACCCCGTCCCCTTTGGGCGGGGTCCGGTCCTGCCGACCTCTACAAGTGTTTCCGTACTGCCGCCTGTACTCCTACCAAGTTTAAACGTTTTACGCGCTAGTGTGTGTGTCTGTTAATGTGTGTGGCCGACCGGAAATTCATAATTCCTGTTATTCCCTTATTCAAACGTTTTAGGTCCAGGGGGACAGGAATTATGGGTTTCCGATCGGCCACACGCACATACATACACACACGCAGACACACACCGCGCCTAATATATACATCAGTCGGTTCGCCTGGCTAACGCCGGGCTTCCCTCCTTCAAAAAGCAGCCTCTAACCAAGGAGGGGTAGTCTACTTATCTTGGAACTTTGAATGGAGACCCGGATGAATCGATAGAGTTTTAAATGCTGTTTACGAAAATGGAAATTAAAATTGCAAAATGGTTCTCCTTGAAAAGTTATGGGGAAGCGAATTCTGCTCGACAGTAGTACCAATTGGATATGCGAACTCGTCGCTTCGATATCAAGTACCGACGTGGCCTCGTGGTAGTGGTCTCGCTTCATGGGCGTAAAATGAGGTTTGCTCCCCGCCATCGTCCGCATTTTTGCAAAGTGTTTTTTGATCTCATCAAAGGCTCTCTAAAC
>UZAF01021019.1:0-14992 GCA_900617895.1 Haemonchus placei | reverse complement strand
TCTTTTTGTTCATCGTTTTTTGCGCTTTTTTCGTTGTTATCGCTTTATTCTAGAGTAGTTCTATCAATTCCCGTCAAAAAAGGGTACCCTAACTTTTTTTGTGAACGGTGCCTTTAAACAGCTGACTTCCTCTGCCTTATAAGCCTCATTTTCTGAATACATACCTCTAAGTGATTGATAGAGGCACTGTTTCTTTTTTCTGGGAATGCAACAGTTGACCGCAATCGTTCGCGTTCTTGACAAATCAACAGATAATAAAACAATCGAGATGATCCTTTTATCGCCCAATCAGATGTATGTACGATCGTCATCCCAATTACGATTTTTCAGCGGATGTGGCGGTTCGGTATGAAGAAAAAGTTGTTCGCCTCATTGGAACAACCATACAATGCCTTCCAAAGGATTTAATTGGGCGATATTCAATCGGCCCCATCGATAAGGGTACGGAGGCTCTAGTCACAGAAACGTCCTGTGTCCGCGGGAGCACAAAAAAGTAGGGTGCGAAATTTCGAGCTCAAAGGCACAGTACACGACGTATGATTTTTGAGATTTCTTCCTAGGATGAAACTGTGACCCTAAGGATAGCCTAAGGGGCGACGTATGACGAAAAACAGTCAAGATAGGACGTAATAAGGGCTGCCAAAACTGGCTTAGTCGACGTACACACTCAAGGCGGACGAGTTCTTAATCATTGTAAAAGCTGTAGAGCTTACACCGTTCGCACAGAGACCTACATCTTGCACACAGGCAGCTTACTGTAGCCAATTGTACGCAATGGGACGCACTTGAGACAGCTCGTCCAAATTCCCCTTCCGTGCAGCTTTTTCCGTAACATTCTCGTCCAACCCCAAATTTAATTCATTTTTGAAGCCATATTTCTTTTCAAANTTTTTTGCACTATTGTGGACTAACATTTCCATTACGAGTCTGAAACTAAACCCGAAATTATCGTGGCTTGACCCCCACATTGAAAGTACTATTGCCTCTTTGTTGTAGCCGCTCATGCTCAGTTCTGATATTGTTTTGATATCTTCTAAATAATCTTTTCATCACCCAAACTGTAAAGAACTTCATGGAGAGAATGTTCTGTCCTACTCCACGTAGAGGAAGTGGCTCCATATTCGATCTTTAGTATCATCTCCGTGTCTAGTCATATCATATTTGTCCGTTGGATGATAGCAACAGCCTTCTTCTTGATTTCGTTGTCAAACTTAGCGGAAGCCTTTTTCGTGGACATCTACGGTTCACAAGCCCAAATCAGTTCGACACTGTCATCTTTTGTGACAACTCTTGGGATGATGATTACGATAAGGATCAATCATCGAATCATTGAAAATGCACCGTCACCATTCCGACTTATGAATCTTTCCGGCACAACAATAACCAGCAAAATTTCATAAGCCGAAGGCCTTTGTGACGGAAAATTCTGCTGGATACCATTACCTCCTCCAACGGGCGGTGCTAGCGTGGGACGTACTGTCTCCAACTCTCCATATCCTTCTTTAAATATTTTTCAAAACCTCTTCATTGATCCTTTTGTGGCATCCCGATGCATCCACAACTCTCGGAAACGAACTGCGCATTTTTGCCCGGCAAGGTCATCCACGCTTTCTTCCCAAATGAGTTGCTATCGTTTTCCCTAAAAAGTGGTGTTGCCAAAAGAAAGCATGATTAATGCTGAACTAATTTTCTTTCTAAAACTATTCAAATGTCGTAATAGGACATTTGAATGTTCTCCCGTGGAATGTCCTTTCTGCGATGTCGATGACCGCTCTACGTACTTCCACATCAGTGAACAACCTTCTCTGCTTATCTTTTCGTGTCACTACAACGGTTTTAACTCTCCACGCTTTTTGAGCAAACATATGGGTTCCCTCTTTTCCGGTGTAGGCTCCCCTCTCCTTTCCGTTTTAGGACATATTCCCAGGTATTTCTTTTAAAAGCGCCAAACGTTGCCAACTAGCCGTTCTAGTGATCTTGCCACCAAAAACGCCGGTTCCCTATGTTTCTGGTGGCAGAATACCGTTCATCAAATTTATCGCTTAATAGAAAGAAAGCTAAAATCATCGAGATCTAATTTCTCAAAGCCATTGTTAGGTCAATATCTGACCCACACATATTTGGCTTTCCTGCAGGCACTGCTGACATCCGTCGGTATAATTCACTGGTTTCACATCAGCTGGCCCAGAAATCAACGAACAGGACAAAAAGGCAGCATCAACACCATCACTTTGCTGAACGGAAATCCTATGCTCGCGTTAATCTCGGATTAAGATTTGTCGACGCCAAAGATTTTCATCCCTCACCTTTTCGCCCTATTCCACGACTCACTTGAGCATTATGGATTGCTCCTAGGAAGAGTCTTTTCAGCCCTTCCAATTTTCCCCTCAGCTTCAAGGCCTTCCTGTCAGTGTGCACTACTCCTCGCCCTTTGCTCCATTTCTCGATTACCTACTCCCATTCCCTATTCCTGCTCTATCGAATCTCCACCACAAATGAATTCCAGATGCCACTACGATTCTGAGTAGGCATTCTTTGCGGAGGCGTTCCAAAAACGGGATTGTTCAACTCCAAAAAGCATCGTCGTTCTTACCCCAAAGACGTTGCTGAATCCCAACAAATTCAAGAATAGCCAGAGCAGAACTCCGATTTTAAGCATTATTTCTGAATTCACTACCATGTTACGAGTGCCATCGAAGTGTAACGCGTCCATGTAATGAATTATGGAATACAGAACGGAAAAGAACACGACAGGCGGGCGAAAAATACAAGAACTCTTCTTCTTCAACTCCTCCCACCGCTTGCATTTCCTCTAGTGTGTGACAATATTTGACCTTCGTTTTTGTGAAAAGACTGCTCACCGAAGATTCTTTCCCGTTCATTTGCATCGATATGTCCTTTGACCTAAATTTTCGTTTTTCATCGATTACAGATCGTGGGTGACAAAAATAATGGATGTCGGTGCCTCCACTTCTTCATCGTCGTCGCCCGAACATTTTAGAATCAAGGCAAGTTTCGTTCTATCCAGCTATTGCTTTTTTGCTTATTCGCCTGACGAAACCTATCAAATCCTCCACTATCGGCATCTTTCTTGAGGGTGTGAAGTTGAATTTTTTGTATAGAAATAAATAACAGAGCATAAATTAGAGGGGATCCAATAAGACGTGCAAGAATATGAGCGCACCCCAACGGAAGGTTTACCGTGTGATAGAAATGCAAACGGTGTTCGCTCGTTGAAAGACGCATCAACACTGGTACCCGTAATGAGCGAAAGTATTGCACGTTTCTGACGTAAGCCCCGCCTCTCGAAGCAGACTCCGCCTCCAAGTGAGATGTGGCTAACCCAACTACAGCAGGAAACTTAAAGGCACAGTTCACGATAAATATGGCTTCCAGGATTCCCCCTTAGGATGAAATTGAGGTCCCCTCTTATAACATGTCTGGCGCCATCATGTCGGAAACGGCTTAGTTAGGGCATTATAAAGGCTCAAAGATTGGCTCGCGTGTATCCTCGGACGAGTTTCACCGGCATTGTAGAGGCTGCACCGATCTCAAGGGAACCCATGTAGGAAGTTCAAACAACTTGTCATGACCGACGGACAGTTCTGTACAGTTCTGGTTTGATGTACTCAGCTCTTTGCGCAAATGCAACAACCGAAATCTCGTCCGAGTACGCCTTCCATTTCACTTACGTCATGGTAATCTCGTCCAACCTCTATTTTCCCTACTTTTGAGGAGCCTTATTTTTTTCATAATCGGCGAATATTCTCGCTTTCATCACAATGAACTATTCCCAACCTATACTTCCGCTTTTCGGCTAAAAAGGGGTACCTCAAAATGATCGTGAGCTGTGTCTTTAATGCTAACAGCAGCAATAGGTGATGATGTTGAACGCCAAAGAAAAGATGTTCGTACATCACTTCGCCACATTATTTCGCGTGCGACTTCTCTTGCCGCGACGCGACAATTTCGTTCCTGCTGCACCACACCCCCCAAAGGGTGTATAGAGGGTACAATCCCCTTCCATAGACAAAATCGATCAAACAACGTCAGGGATTTTCCAATTCCAGATACCACGATCACGGAGAGAGAACAGGCTCCTTAAAGAAGGTTTTGTCGATGACAACAACGAAGATCTGTCCTACTTCAGTTTCCCGATAGTTTGGCCAGCCGCAGCATGTGCAGTGTTTTCAATGACGCTATTCATTGGTTTGGATATTTTGACCTTCACTTCCTCTTAATTTCAACTTCCTATCGCATGTCTTTTCAGCAGCCATTGCTGGNGATGACAACAACGAAGATCTGTCCTACTTCAGTTTCCCGATAGTTTGGCCAGCCGCAGCATGTGCAGTGTTTTCAATGACGCTATTTATTGGTTTGGACGTTTTCGCCTTCATTTCAACTTAATTTCAAAATCCTATCGCATGTCTTTTCAGCAGCCATTGCTGGTTCTCTGCACACAGACTACATTCCCACAGAAAAGGAATTAAAACGGTCGTTTTTTGCAAAGTACGGAAGCACGCACTATCAATGTAATGTAAGTTGTGATTATGGTTTCCTGTGAAAAGTCGGTGTCCAAAGCCACCAAGATTAGCCATGACTATTTGCCTCATAATTAAGTACATTCCACACTAGATTTTAATGTTTTTAGACAACTTTACCGATGCCAGTAAATGGTCTTCCATCGATTCTGAATCTGTTTGAGACCAACGTCATCGGTAACGTTCTCTTTCGATTATGTACGTGCATACCAATGGTTGTTCGACTCTTCATCGCCGGCTGCCACACGTGAGGCTCAATTCTTACGTTATACAACTTCTATTTCTCGAGAACGGGTTAATGCCGTACAGGGGACTGCGCGATTCGGCTTCCTCGAAGTCATGTTTTACTATAATCTACCTCTGCATAAACTGCGCTGCCAAAAAGCTGCTCACATGTCAGAAAGGGACGTTTCGTCGCGTTATAGCGATGACTGAAAGCCCGGAAAGTGTGATTGAAAATAAGTCTAAAAGCCGTTTCAATCGCCTCCTTTAACTAGTCCGCCTCCGAGACATTGTATCGGTGGTATCCCTTACATCAAGTTGCTTGCTCTCTTCATTCTCGAACACAGTTCATCACGGTAGGAAATTGCGTAAAGACGCCAGGGCAAGAGAACTGAGCCCTCTCGCAACACATGTGTAAGTCTTCTGAAATGGAGAGTCCGGGGACGCTGAATCCCGTACTTTCTCTATCATGCTCATTCGAAACTTTTCTTCAAAGCCCTGCTGAGCTTGGGCAAAGCCTTTCGCTTTTCTCCCTTCCCGGCGGACGTAGAAAAGGAAATAGAATAGCCATTTGTCCACTCAATAGATATGTCGATGTGCATGATTAGAGGAACAGTACCAACTCTAGTCAGACGAAACCCCAAGATAGTGTCGGACTTCGATAACTTGGAACTTTATCCTTTGATTTCAAAAATGCGACGTAGAGGCGATCGTTCCACTAAGGGGCACTGTTAGCGCCCCAATCCCAACAGAAGGGCTAATCAATATCGATTCGGATCAATAGTACCACCTTATGACGTGGAGTCAACCTAGAACAGTCAACTCACAGGTACAGGACACACTGTGAAGGCCCTGAGGACTATATCCCATGAATTACAAATCCACCGAACAAAACCAGCCATGCCGATTCACATTCCATTTCAGGGAAGCTCTTCGTGTCGAGTACGAGCTGCTACCTTTCTTCTTTCGGGTCTCCCTTGACGTCTTACCTCTGCTCAACTTCCTTGAAGTGCTCTCTCTAGCACTCTTCAGCATTGTCACTGTTCATTTTGATTTTCCTGGTGGGTTGCCTTTTGAGTGTCTTTTTTTGAAGGCCACGGGATTAGAGAAATTTTCAGAGATCAACAGATTTTGCAAAATTGTGTTTGTGATGGCTGCCGGTACGAACATGGTGATGACCACGTCGATACAGTACTCCTTCAGCAAAAGCTCCAAAGAAGTGAGAAAATTTCCCAATGATTAGCATCCGACAGAACTCATAATGCCGTCAAGAAGGTCGCTTCAAGACGTCAAGAAAAGGTTCCGAAAATCAATATTTCAGAATTTGGATCATATATCAGCGATTCTGAAGATGGTCTCTGCATGCGTGTTCTGCTACCTGGCGCCGCAGTATTTCCAGCACAATCACTCGGCTATCTCCTTCCCTATCTGTTTTAGCTACGGTCAGCTTTACTTATACCTGTAGAAACAACGGAGTTCACATCAAGCAAAATTCGAATAGAATTTCACTCCAAAGAAGAAGAAACAAGTAACTAGAAGAGGTGGGCAATGTAGAATAAGGCAGACATTTCATTCCCCCAGACCTGACCAAACGACCAAACTACATCGGGCATGAGGGCAGGAGAATAAAGGATGAAGTATTCGAAGTATTGAGTGTTAATTAATTACGTTCCTGGAGTGCGCCCTCATACGACTCCCATCCAAACCTTGTCGTTAGTGATTCAAATGCGTATCTGCTTAGTCATATACATACAATGACTTGCGATGGCCAGTCAATGTACATAAAAGTCAGTACTTTTATCCACCCAGACAATTCTGGCACCGATTGATTGACATGGAGTGATGGATCGCTTCAATGGCTTGAGCAATCAGGACTCACTAGCCGAGCCATGTGTGTAAGATAGCACGCCACTTGCCCCTACCCTACCTCTCTTTCATAGTGAAAATAGGTTTTAACGTAGATACAATGTATAGACTCGAAATTCTGACGTTTACAGTCCGAGTTTCAGTGTCGCGTATCTATGCAATCATGGAGTACGCCATAATCGTGGCGTATGCCATTTTTCAATTGACATCGTTGATCGACATTCGTCACATCACACTTGTCTGTTATCCCCGAACATGCTCCGGCGAATGTGAACCACTTGATCCAAAGAACTTTGCCCCAGGAGGGAAATTCGAGTATTGCCGTGCATTTGAGTACCAACAACGTCGAATCCACGACCTATGAAGTGCTTTAACCTCCACTCGCAAGGATTCGTCTCGATTCATGGACATAGCTTTCATCGAATCTCGTTTTGCATTGTCTCAATCATGTGATTTTTGCTCAACAGATTGATTATCCATTACCTCAGGTGTCTTTCAGAGAGCTCTGTTCTCATTGTATTATATTCCAATGTATGAATAGATACGTAGAATAGTATAAAGCTCTCCGATTCTGTAAAGAGAACTAATCAAAGTGCAAACTTGATTGATAAATAAAATTTCAATTATTTTTCACATACTACAGGCATGTGATGCCCTTTGAGAAATGAAGGCATTCTCAAACATAGTAGCCCCCTACTCTTTCCGTTTAGATCTCTTCGAAATTTCGAATCTAGAGAAAAATGGTTGAGTCCATGTCTCATGTCTGCCTTCCCCATCAAATTTTGCTTCTTCGCTTTCCTAAATTCCCTTTCATTGTGAACCAGAAAAACAACTGATGAAAATCATTTTTTAGAGGCGTACAGGGTCCGCTAGGTTGGAGACGAATATTAATTAAATTAGACGTGGCGTGATTGAGTTTACATTAGCTACACTCCTAATATCACGTGCAGGTCCATTTCAGTAAACACCCGTCTCCATTACCTATCCACGTATTATGGTGTGCAGTCCTTGAAGAAAATTGGCAAGATAAGCTAAATTCAGGTTAAGGAGCTCCTGTCAACGGAATTCCACCTCGCTGCATGAGCCTAGGCAGACAAGCAGTCGTGGAAACAGAACACACCCTTCTGGTTAACAACGGTTCACTACTTATATCAATTACTGATTAAAGGATGGTGTGGTGGGAATTCGTGCAATGGTTCGAGAGGATCACGAGATTCGCCATTTTGCGCTAAACTTTCTTTCCCGGAAAGGTATTCGCATCACGCAGAAAGTCGTTCGTTCACCTCACACCCTTACAGCTACTACTGCTAAATACTATGCACCCGAATCCAACCAAACGAGAAATAATTAATGGTGCCTAAACTGTGTTTAAGAAAATTCTTCATGCACCACCGTCAAATCGGCAATTACGCGTCACGCGTATTCGCCGATTCGTCAATTCGGAGTATAAAGAACAAGCACTACTTCAATGCTGTAAAATGAAAACCGCACACAACACTCTCTTCCTTGTGCTTATGCCATTTGGTTCACAACTTGCTATTTTCCAGCTCCTAGAACGTTCTCCTCTAAAATTCAGTGCTCTCCGGCTCAGCTACGGAGAATATGACAGACAGTTGTCACTGAACTCTAAGCCCATCACAAAGTCTAAACGCGACTTTACTTTTTACAATTTCATAATTACTTTGTGCGTACTGAGAACGAGGACAAAATCGTTCCCTAACTATGAATATTACAGTCAGTGAACAACCAGACGACCCTAACAATTAACCAAATATTCGAAAAGGTTACCATACCCTTGCTATCCTTACTTTGATGAGTTGTTCAGACCTTGTAAATGCTTTTGACAAAGAAATTCTATCCAATTCTTCATCCTAACTTACAAACTCTTTGCAAATGAGCGTTGAGATAAAAAATCATATCTCTACAAGGAAATACAGTCGCCTTTGAAAGGTAATTAATTGGTCCAGGTCCTAATAAAAAATCCTCTCCAACCATTTTGTGAACTTGAATATAAAGGAATACCCGCTCGTTCGCTAACGTTTTCATATTGTAAAAGATCAATCCAGCTCAATCCGGCAAAGAAGAATCAAAAAGCAAGAGCCAAATTCTTTACCAAAATCCTCTTCAGTAATCCAACAGCTGGCAAGAAGGTGGCCGTTGTCCTAACTCGGTAGCTCACTTAACTTCTTCGAGCGCTCTGTAGCCAGCAGAAAGCCAAACGAATGGAGCGGATCTCATTGGGTTGAGTATGGCTAGCTATAAAGACATAACTGATTGAAAAATTCCAAAAACAAAACTAATTAGAAGGCGACTCTACTGCTCCTTCTCGGCTGCCGAAAAAAAAAAGAAACGTAGTAAGCTACACATGAATTCGACGCGGAATGGAGTATCTCGAAGGGCTTGTGAGAAGCTATTGGAGAGTAAACATGACAACAACAGTCAATGGAAGACTTCTGAGAAATAGCGAAGTCGAGAAAAGCAACGGCACCAACGAAACAACGGAAAACACGAGTTCTAGGAAATTTCTAAGGAGCTGAACTGATTAGGTAAGCGATCTAGAAACTTTGCTGAGAACAAAATTAGCCACAGACTTCGATTAAGGATCCTATAGAGGGAAGGGGTAATCTCAACAAGGAATAAGCGCCAGGTGAAGCTGATACAGACGGGAGAACTCATTCAATACGGGTTTTCTGCTCCTCAATGGCGCGAGCATTCAAATTGCAATTTTTCTTTGCCGCGTGTCAGTTAAATGGCAATAGAGCAGAAAACCGTTGGAAGTATGCTGAATTTTGATATGTTGAGTATCTTTCCCCAAAGTTTTGTCAACGTGACTGTTCTCACATTCCAACTGACTCTACGTAGGTTCTGGACCATTTCAATTGTCAGCTGTACAAATCAGTTCCAAAAACACAGTTTCCTGTGCGACTGGGATGCGTTGAGGTTGTCTTTTGGATTTCTAAACCTTGGTCTACTACCGTGATACTTTTACTTTGCCGACAACGGTATCAACTATTTGTCTTGTTTCAGGAGTTCTGCAAGCTCGATAGCATTCTTTCTATTTGCCATCTAGAAGCCCATCCGTAGAATGAATTCTTGGGGAGATGTAAATCAGGCTTAGCGACCTAGTTTTCCAAAGAAGTGGCGCCTCCAGACCTACATAGTGTGGTAGCGATGTCATCTGGCCCTACGCCTCCGTCATCAGAATTGCATTCTGAAACAAGCTTTTTATTTTAAAGGCACAGTTCACGATAAAAATGGTTTCTGAGATTTCCCCAAAGGATGAATTTGAGGCCCCCTCGTATACCATATCCGGCGCTATTGGGTCGGAAAACGGCCAAGTTAAGGAGTTATAAAGGCTCAACGATTGGCCCGTGTGTATCTTCGGACGAGTTTTACCGGCATTGTAGAGGCTGCACCGATCACAAGAAAACTCATAAAGGAAGCTCAAACAACTTATCATGACCAATAGCGACAGTGAAAGGCAGTTCTGTATAGTTCTTGCTTGATCTAGTCAAGCCTTTGCGCCATTGCAACAACTGAAATCTCGTCCAAATATCCCTTCTATGTTGTTCTCCCTATGGTAATCTCGTCCAAGCTCTAATTTCCCTAGTTTTAAGGAGCCATATTTTTTCAAAATCGGCGAGTTCCCCGCTTTCTCCACTACTGATGAACTATTCCTAATCTATTTTCCGGTTTTCGCATAATGACGGTACCTAAAAATAATCGTGAACTGTGCCTTTAAAGAACCCTTTTTATTCGGCACTACTGTTAACAAAACAAAGGTTGTGATGATGTGCCAAGAAAGAGACTGGTTGACCGAACCCTCCACGGATCGTACCCAATCTCTACTGGACTCTTCTGGGAGTAGAAGAGATGTGTTTGACATCGGGTCAAATCCCATTAAAATGCCGGTACGATTCTCAATGGAAGTCACGTGCGGGGCGCACCCTAAACATTATCGATCGACCCCAAGGTGTATTCTCCTTTGTTCTCGCAATACCTCAAGATTTCAATTTCGAAGCTACTAGGGATGGACAGGATACCTATCCAGTAAGAACGATAATTCCTCTGGGATTACAGTATGCTCAATCATGCAATTCAAGGTACGGCACTTTGAACTGATTGTAATCATAACTGTATTTACCACAGAGGAAGCTTTGCAACATAATTGTTGATGTTTATTTTTGCCAATGCTGCATTGGCAAACCCGTAATAAATATATACTGACAATTACATGTTATATAAGTTGGTACTTAAGAATAGTCTACAATGATGAGGTAGTTTGTCAATACACATCACGACGTCCAATTCCTAAAGGCGATCTACACAATTGTACCACTCAAACAGTACTGCAGTTCCACCGTATACGCTATAAGATCCTCATGGGACCCTCATTGGACAGGCATACACATTACTGCATACAACCAATTGAAGGATATCTTTGGAGAATCTTCTTCACTCCTGCTCTGCCGCTATCTTTCATCTTTTTGAAAACAATCAGAGAAACCATAGCGATATTACCAACACCAACGATAAGGAACAGAAGTGAAAGTGCTGGCACCTGAATTAATAGTATCGATCATATTGCGTAATCATTATTCTTCTAATTTCAAGCATGAAGTATTTTTAATTACGGCTGACGGCTAGGAGGCGTTTCCTAGCTAGTTGTCTCGTCAAATGACGTGGCGCGCGACGAGACAACTAGCTAGGCACCGTCCCGCGCCGCGAACGTTCAAATCTTCTACCGTACACCCAACTATGTAACATCATACAGTACATACCTGCCAGGCACATTTCACATGAGTTCTCCATAGATTGTACAGTGTATAAGCATTGTACAATTCTAGCAAATACATAATGGCCAGAAATGGCAGAAGGAACGTAAGCCCTTGGAACATCCATGAAGCGAAACCTTCTGAAAATGACGATTTCAAAAGGAGAAAACAATGAAGATCTAATGAGAATAATCTGAAAAACCACATTGCACATCATAAATAGAGGGCAGAGATGAAGTGGGTATGAGGTCTATGGGGCTTATAACCATACAGTGAAGTTGGTCATGTAAGGAACAATAGAAGCGACTAAGGTAACAGATTTTCGCAGTTGCCACAAGTGTTCCTGGTGATGACACAACAGGAACACCCGGGGGAACTCCGGAAATATGTTATAGCCAAAGAACAAAGGAACCCGTAAAAACTGACCGAGCGTTACGTCCATCGAATCGCCGTGGCCCAGGGAGTGCAGACGTCGGAGGCAACCACTTTGATACTGGTATTGGAGCTGCTGTACAAGACAAATATAGCCGGCGAACAGCAAGAACTGCGTGTGAAAAGCCTAAAAAAGAGCAGGATTCAGATTGGAAATTTACCATTTCGAGAAAGGATTACGGTAATGCGAACCTGATAGGCGGCGTCTTCGGGCCAAGTGAGAGCTACGCCACCGATCACACAGGCCAGATAGTGATGAGCTATCCACCAGGGTCCCAATCTGAAAACTCCTCAGTACTGATGACTTCTATGATTCAAATTATGGATTTGTTATGAAAATTTGCTTACTTCGAGCCGTTAATGATGAGGATGCTTTCCCGGATCGTCAGAGTACAGTAATACCATACCATCAAAAAGTGGCATATGGAATCCATGGGCCTGAATGAAGAAAAGTCACTGATCAATCACTGAAGAGAGCTGCTATCGTCAGATATTTCAGTAGAAACTTTTAGATGCACACTATTAACTTCTCTTAATCTGCTTTATAGTAATCGAATAGCCATCGTAGAGGGTCTGAGAGGGTCTTATCGTATTAAGAACCATTTCTGATAGAACTAATGAGGACCTGCCTCCTTTGTAAGAGTACCTTATTAGTTATATAAAAAAAATACTACCTGATGCTACCATTTCGCTATTCTAAACTATCACCATGGAGGAAGGACAAGGAATCAAGTCTTTGGGCAGATCCCTCCCGAAGGATACGCCCCGCATTTGACATTAGCTCAGAATCGTATTGGCGTATTGAATACGCATCTGGCCCATACATTTGCTTGCGGTGGCCAGCCCATGTGCAAGTCAGTGTTTTTATCCTCCCAGACGAGTCTAGTACCAATTAAACAACCCTGGGTAGATGGATGGAGGTTGGTTGGGTGGATATTGATCCAGGGTTTGAACCACGGAACGTGCATGTATGGTAGGGCACCACTTGCCACAACACCACCACCCATCGCTATTGATATTAATCATTATCTGTGCTTTATTACCACCCAAATATTACATTTTACTTTATCATTGGTGTTATACTGAATTACTATATTATATTACTGAATTTTTATTAGCCACGTCAATGAGCCTTTTGGTTCAACATTCACATACCTCGAAGGAAAGAAATATGCGAGAGTCAAAGGGAGTAAGTTGATGATAGTGAATCGCAGCTTAAACGTCTCATAATCTTTTTTAAAATAAAAGCTGAAAAGAGTTTTTACATTAAGGAAACCATTCATCATTTGACTGTGAAACCCTTACCGCTCAGTACTGCTCATCGTTAGATCGATACTGTTGCCAAGAATTATGCCGAGGTAAAATCTGGAAAACATTGAACCTCAGAGTGTTCTACTCGAAAAACCCTGTATTAGAGCCACAATGGGGACGGGCTGTAGCCGTATAAGTCACTCCTTCTATCGTTCTCCCTCTCTCGGCTCGTTGAAAGCTGAACCGCCGAACCTTAGCGAGTAAGGCAAAAATGATGTCTCTACCCGACCTACAAGTGCTCAAAACGGTATGTTGGTGTTCGAGTACTAAACCACCTTCAGAAACAGAACAGTGATGCTGAGATTTTGGAACCGTAATAAACCATTTAGGAATTTGAACCTAAAGTTTCCGTACTCAGGACTGTTCATTGCCGTGATGCACTCCTTTGCAGCCGGGAGAGAGAGCGTGAAGCCCATTTCCTAACTAAAGAGCTGTTCCCGGACTTGTTTTGCTTCTCATCCCTTCCTGTCATTCAGTAAAATCTTGTAATTGGCACGTCAATCATCATAGGAAACCAACCCATTATTAATCTTCTTTTTTGGTTCTGCTTCCTTTTTACCCTCCCGTCCGCAATAATGACATCGCTTTGTAGGATCCACGAATTGTACTGTTGGCTTCACTCTTCGATTGCTGAAATCATTTTTCGAATTGTAAATCATTATTCATTCTTGACTCAGTGATATTTTTCCAACAACATTCACCCTTATTCAACTCAACATTTGGAAAAAGAAAAAAAAGAATTCTCGAACTTGCCTTTGCTACAAATTAGTCGAAATTATAAACGAAATTTTGGCAATGAGATGAAAACTAGACGTTCACGTTGAAATTCGATTTATCAGAAAGTTTGGCTTAACAAGTTTTAAATCCTCCCACTGAAGAGAAAAACGGTAATAATCATTCCATCTGAATACAAATTTTTACCGTAATCCCACGATTTTTTGATACAACTACTCAGAAGCTGTCATTGACTACCACACGGTGTATTTTGTTGCAGCGGTTGTATGAGGCAGCAGTGGGATTACTGTAAGAACTTAGATTCGTGCCGAAATTTCTAGGCAAACGGTAACAGGTGCCAGGAAGTCTGGAGCTCGAATTTACACTTCTATTACTGCAACCTTTTTTTGAATTCACCCATACCACAGAGATACATAAATATGAATCCTGGATGACATATACAGCCCATTTTCCTTGAACGTCGCAACAAAACCAGAATATTTCGAGGATCCCATACAGGATGGCTGTCCTGACTACCCCTTAGGCGACCCACGGAGATGGAAGCTTCGTTTCATCAGACGATTAGACGTTTTAGGGCGGGTATCGATCTTAGATGAGGATCTCGGACCGTTCTCATCCTGCCCACTTCCCCTATATGTCCAACCAGTTTGGCTATGCACGCTAACGCGCGCAGTATATGTCGACGGCCACTTATCCACGATGGAGTTATTCAGCGGGATGTTGGATAATCAGTGTAAGATAGTTCTCTCTAGATTCGAACGCTGAACTGCTGAGAGCATCACGATCGATATATTTGAGCAGAGTTATTAGTGGTTGATCATAGCTCCGTCCACCTTAATGCGAACCCTTCCCACAGTAAACTTGACCACCCTTCTTTTGACTGCTCCAAACCATTTTTTCCGCATTTCAGAAAGTTTTTTAAGAGATGAGTTTTTGGTCCTAGCCCCGCTTCCATGTGCCAGCTCCGCCCCCTTCGAGGACTTAACTACATTTGTTCCAATTCCTCCTACCACTTTTTTCGTGCGTTTTAGAACGTTTCTGAACAGAGTCATGAACTTTTGATCCAAGCCCCGCCCACTTTGGTGCCAGCCCCGCCCAATTCGAAGATTC
>UZAF01021018.1:0-14992 GCA_900617895.1 Haemonchus placei | reverse complement strand
GCTTATTCGTCAGCAGGTGAATCGATAATTCGATATATAAATAAATAATTTTGTAGGCCGCTAGGCAGCTGCTGCTTCCACAATTCATTTCGTCTAAAAAAGCTCATTTAGGCAGCCCATTTAACTACTTTATTATGAAATTCATTGCAACGAAAACAGGCTTAATGAGGAACATGGCGAATGGGGTGGTTGCCAAAAATAATCGCTCCACGTCGTATTGACAAAGTGCCAAGGGAGCTTGTGCCGTTTGAGATGGACGGGACAAATTTGAAAGCAAACACTACACGATGACGCACATCATTCGCTTTTCCCCGTTAATCGAAACACGACTGACTAGAAAAATTGGAACAGAATTGCAAAAATAGAAGCACAACTTTGATGGTAAAACTCTCCAAAAATCGGATTCTGAATTAGAGGTCAAGATAATTTCCAATTTCTTCTTCATTTCATTTTTATTTATAATTTTTTGCTCTCTCTACTTTTCCCCAGAAATTTGGCTATCGAAAGAGAATAGATTTGAAAAAATAATGAAAATTTTAGTTTCTTATACGGAGGTTTTTGCACTGTTCTACAAATAACCTGTTAGGGAGAGTTTTTTAAAAGCTAATAAAGCAAATTGATCTTGTCCAGTCGAATGAAGTTAAAACGGCGCCCGCAAGCCGCAGCGCTACATGCTCCACATCAACCAAGAATTGACGAAAAAACTATNATTACATGTAAACAGGATGAGTCGAAAAAAAGAAGAGTTCAAGATGTCGCCCTAAAAAGCCCATTCGTAAAAATTCCAATACTAAATCTTTAAAAATTCTTATAAATCATAGATTCTTAGAAAGTAGAATATCAGAATATCAAAAATGTTTCTCTCTCGGATTCATCAGAAGTTTCGAAACAGTAAGAGTTCCAGTCTATGGAAAAAAGCCTGGGCGTCTCTATCGGTTCTCCATCGGCTTCAAATTTCTGAATCAAAGTTGCTCTAGATTCTATGTAGCTAACCTGAGGCCAAGGTGAGGAGTTTTAATCTGAGAAAGAGCTTCTACTCATGACTTTTTGGCACTTTCACCATCCCTTTCCTACATCGTAATTCTTTAGGAGTCATTAGAGGGTCATGTACGTAGAGATACTGAAAACGAAGGCCTCGGCCTAGAGACAATCAGTATTTGTTTGCTCTTTGAATTAGGACTTATAAGAATGACGCTTAAGCGGTTTGATCGATGTGTACAGTGGGAACCATCACGTGCGATGACGTTCACCGCCATGTGGTTTGCTCCTCCTCCTTCCTCAGTTGATGAATTGGCCCTCTTAAAGAGGACAGTGGAGGCACTGAGGCAGAAATTATAGCTCAGCGGGTCGTTAAGTCTCAGTCCTTCCTGGATCGTGTATGGAATTTGAAAGGTGGAGAGGAATATGGAAACTTTTTCATTTTCCTGAAGAAACTCTTTCACAACTCTAATAGGGCACAGTCCACGGGTTGACCCGGTGCCATCTCATATCCTATTGCATTTCTATTAGGTTCTTTCAGGCCCATTTTTGTTTTATCGAAAATTATCCAGACAAGCAGATGGTGAAGGGGCCTTGCATTTCCTGATTAGGAGCCGTTTCCCAACAGGGAGGGAATTTTCGGACTTGCGTATTACAGAAAGTCCCAGTAATATAATAGCTGGTTAAGGTGCAGAGAAACGAATAAAAGACATTGAAGCTCGGAGAAACGTTTATTTTTGATTGCTCTTGTCAGATGCTTTTCATAGCAATCATTCAATCACCAGCANCCACTGGGACACCTGTAACATCCACCAGCACGAAGACTCTTACGCTCGCTTGATGGAAGTTTTTTTGGAGCCCATTTCAAGTACAAGCGGCTTTAGATTTATTCTTTTTGCAGTATTCCGTTTCCTTNGCGTATTACAGAAAGTCCCAGTAATATAATAGCTGGTTAAGGTGCAGAGAAACGAATAAAAGACATTGAAGCTCGGAGAAACGTTTATTTTTGATTGCTCTTGTCAGATGCTTTTCATAGCAATCATTCAATCACCAGCAAAAACCACACGTTTCCGCACAGTGCTTTTTGGCGAGCTCGCGGAATCTCGGAGCGGCGCAAAGGTCACTCTGGAACATGTCGTCGCAATACGCTGCAGGTGCCTCATCCACGCATTTCTGAAACAGGTGGAACAAAGATATTTGATTGTGAAAATTCAACTGAAACTAGCAGATCCTCTAAGCTTCGAGTAGGGATAACAGGTACGGTAACCCGTCTTCCCTGCCTCTCATTAAGACGAGAAAATCCAATCCGAAACCGGGTTCACCAGCCTGTCTCAGAAAGCTAACCCTGCCCTGTGTGGTATCTTACCTGGTAGGATGCTGCTTCAGTTGTGAAGGCGTTGAGAAGGAAAAGGGCGCAGACAATGTAGAAAAACATATCGAACTTTGCTGTTCTGATGACTGACATTCTACGGACAGCCCTTATAAACTGATTTAGCAGACATTTCATAATAGGTTCATCCATTGTTACGTGGATTCAAAATAACTTTTTTTGGCACAAGTTCTTCATAAGCATTGTGACGTGGATTCAAAATTACTGGAATCATAGAAAGCTTCATGGGATATTTGATTTTTTTGATGTATCGGCGGTTCTACGTGCAATAGAGGCAGTTGTACTTTAAAATGGCTGAGCACAATCAGAAATATCGTAATGGAATAAAATTCTGAGTTAGAAATAAACCTCCTATCCGGTTCGTGGCGGATTGGACTGGGAAGACAAAAGCTCTGCCTTACACATTTGCTCAAAAGTATACGTTGATCAAATTAATCTCCCCAGACATCTCAAAAGTGATCAAATATTGCTAAAAACCACTGGGAAAATAATTAAGCATTGGGAGAGCTTCGATACATTCGAACTTCGAACTTCAAGGGTTAATGCTTGTCTGGGAATGATCCCCATTTTTCATCGACCTATGGGTTCCATGTAATATTCCACCATTGAATTATAACAATTCAGAGGGATTCCTGGAAAGCCTAATCCGCTCATTCGACTTGTAACATTGAGGCAAGGCAGCAGTTTTCCAACTTCAAGTGTGGTCAATGGGTACTGTATCCCATGGGCCAAGCGAGAGCAATTTGGGTTCACATACACCTTACCGTACTTACAATTTATTTATTTGCTCACATCATGATATTCTAGAAAACCACTGGGACACCTGTAACATCCACCAGCACGAAGACTTACGCTCGCTTGATGGAAGTTCTTTTGGAGCCCATTTCAAGTACAAGCAGCTTTAGATTTATTCTTTTTGCAGTATTCCGTTTTCTTCCAGTAGAGTGATCCATTGAGCACTACCGTATGCTCTAAGAATGAACTCCAGTACTTTCCTTAGCGATTCCTTTTTGATGATGGTTGAGCAGTTCATTCTTTTCGGCACCTTTTTGTGTTGATCCACGATCATTGGTCTTTAGCCATGAAAATGTGAAGGATAGAGTCTTTCGACAAACATGCATGTGTGAGTCCAAATGATCCTCGATTAGTATCTCTCGATTGAGCTCATACCTGTCACCCCCGAACGCACACAATTTGGCTACAGGACTTCAGTGTCGGAACGGAAAGGTGAAGCGCTGAAGGGAGCAGTAAAGTTGGGAAAGTTGGGTTGGTCGATGTAAGCCATTTCGTTGGGAATCCAACTACTTGGGCGTATAACAAGGCGAGAAGGGTCTTCAAAAAGTAATTCTCAATAAAAATGCGTTATTTTTTTTGAATAGAATTGTTTGTATTCACTAACTCCATTGAGATACTTGCTCAGTTCGGAGCTACTCATTCACATTATTGTCTAGGAAGTGCTTTTGTTCCTTGGGCATCATGATAACAGGGATCAGGATGCTGATGATATCAAGGACCGAGCATCGACTGTTTCCCCAAGGCTCATTTTTCTTCACATTGTATCAGAATGGCTACGATGAGTCAGTAGAAAACGCCTGTCTGAATCAAAGTGATAGAGACTCGACATCAAGAACATTGTTCGGACCAACCCTTTGGCCATAAATTTCCAGTACCACTTTGTGAAATATGTTTCCTGCCAGAGTTCTCTGGGAAAAAGTAAAAGCCTGAAAGATGACGTAGGTAGGAAATTGGGGAGGAAAGGAGGGAAGTCGAAAAACGAGGTCTTAACTGATCATTTGTGCTCGAGTTCGACAAGATAAATCTAAAGGCAAACATTCATAATGACGTATTTTCGTCAGTTTCGTCATACGGCAAAATGTTAAACCCAGAAAACCAAACGTATGAGGACGGAGATTAACTGAATATATATTTTAAGGGGACCAGCTCTCTATCAAAGTAACATCAATGCATCAATATTATTGAATAAATATAGAAGTCTCCCATGATCAGAATCGCATTGTCCATGGAGGACTTCTTTGACAAAAATGACTTTGAAACAATGTCACAATAGCATTGTTCAAAACTTAGAGCTTAAGCAGTATAAATAGGATCGTCTGTAGAATGCCAGCCATCAGTTCATCTCTGTTCGATATGTTCTTCTACATTGTCTGTGCTCTTCTTCTGCTCAACGCCATCACAACTGAAGCGGCAGCCGTCAAGGTAAGATACCGAACGGGGCAGAGGATTACCGTCTCGGGCATCGGGATGACGAACCCGAGCTGAATTTTTACAATGGGAAGCAAGGCAACGGTAGGTTACATCCGCGCTACCATAGGTGTCACCCATAGTTTGATCCCATACGAAGGCCAAGCCCTTAGACCCTCATAGACATCGATTGAACCCATCAATGTACTCAACTCAATAGGTCAAACACATATCCAAAGGAGTCTTGGATTCTTGATAGGGAACCGGTGCATGGCGCATTTTGAAGGAGGGCTGGTTAGGTATTTTCATCATCGAAATTCTATACCTCATCTTTTTTCAGCCATGCCTGGATGAGGAAGGTTCGCAGTTCTGCGTCGATCCATTCAACCATGACCTCTGTGGAAATTCAGGCTTCCGACACTTCGCCGAAAAGTATTGTGCCGAAACTTGTGGCCTTTGCTACTGAGTAACTGATTATTCTTGAATTTTTCTGACAAAAGCATTCCATAATAAAACTTCTCTAAATTTTTTTACATTTTGTATTTATTTTCTCAGTTCCTAGTTAGTACCTCTACGCTATCGTAGTCAAAAGAGACACTGCATTTGTCTATCCAAGGGCAACCAACGGGACAACTCAGATGTTGTGCAACACGCCTTTCTTGCGGGACGAGGGGAACAGTTGCATGAGTGAGCACAAGCCGAGTTCAGGAGATCTCCAATTGTTTCCATGGGTGATGCTCCCGGTGATATAGAGAGGGATAATGTGACTGAGATGTCATGCTGCCAGTGACGAAATACTGAACTACAGCGAACTGTACCCGATTCAGGACCCAAAACCTTACCTGGGAATGCAAACAGACGATTTTGATCGTGGAGTATAAAAAGAAGACATTTTAACGATGGTCAGTTGTCGGATGCACCCACACATTGGACAATTGGACCTTTTGAATGCCAAACATGGGTCCCTTTGGAAGGAGTTCGATACGGTAAACACCAAAGCGCCTAGTGCAGTTTTCATTCTCGAATGCATTGTTTGTAAACGGCTATAACTCAACTCAACGTAAAGCTGATCATTAATGCAATCTAAATGTCACGCAGAGGCATTCATAGCTAATCGCGTGCTCTTGGAAGGCCTATTCCACAGATGTGGGTGGCTGCTCACTGCTTCGATTAAACTCGTACGAACCTAGGTTCTTCCTTTTGTGGGTTCCCAGGTAGTACCAGCACCAATAACAATCCACTGGCCTCCACCTATTTGGAATCTGTTTCAAAGAGGTTCTAGGCAATTATTTTACGTCATATGGGCTAGGCTGGTAGGCTCGAGAAGTTAGGGTGATTAGCCTATGACTAACGATTGTAGCACTAANAGAAGCACCAGGATTTGGGACGTGTTCGTCTGAAGCAACGAGGCGGTGTATTTGTGAAAAAGGCTGCAAGGGAATCAGCTATGAATGGCATTTAAAGAGTGACATTTAAATTGCACCAGTGAGCAGCTCTGCAGAGACTTGATCAAGGGAACACTTACGGTGGAGGGGGTAACCTGACTCAACTACCGGGAAAATCGAATTTAGACCAGCATCGAAATTAATATTGTATGTCTTCAACAGTAAATGTTCGTCGCAGCTTCAGTCAAAAATGTGTTGGGTGGGAGAAAAACGCAGACGAGATAAAAAAAATATATTCGAACTCTGATAAGCTAATTACAGGCAACCTGCAGACAGTCCTATTTACAGTGATGTAGCAGTTAATTGAGCACAAAGCCATTGTATTGGTTTTGTAGCCTTTTTTGTGGTGGAAGATCGCCATAAACAGTGTGCGTGACACGTTTGTCACGTAGCAGTTCCATATGTTACGTGATGTTGTCGATGGATCTCTCAATCGGATGAGAGTGACGGTAAAGAGCAGAACGCAACAAAGAGCATCCTCCAAATTTTGCAGGATTTCTGTAGTCAATACACTTGATTTCACGGCATAACCTTGTCTGAATGCACATATTTTGTCCGCTACATATACGACGCATGGGAAAGGGGCTTTGGGCAAGGACACGAGGTTGGTGTTGGGGCAGCCAGGGGATCCTGCAGAACATTTTCGGAAATGGGGAGCGAGCAATCCCACCATCAATGATAGAGTAATGAATGGCACATAAATAAGTCCGCTACGCACAAGCAGGCAGGCAAGATGTCCCTTGATGCCTTCCGCTCTGTAGCACTTGTCATCGGATGAGGGTATGGTAGCGTGGGGTGGACATACTTCAGACAGGATGGTCTGGGGAACAGATCTTAGGTCATCCTACGGTAGGAAAGCCTCCACCTATCGAGGCCCAAGAAATAGTGTCATGCCTTACTCGAAGGATACTATAACTGCCCTGCAATTTATAGTAGAGGCCACATTCGCACTGCACAGTCACTGCCATTCAGACTGGGAGACCAAGTTGAACGCGCTTCGAACCGAAAACTGCATTTTCATCCACTGAGATGAAATCTTGCATCCTCTTACTCTGTGATGATATCGGCTTTGGCTCCGATTTGACTCCGTTTTACTCAAATTTTTCATCCCACTCCCAATGAGAGATTCTCAAGTGGTCGTCAAAGTCACCTTACCCCACTGTCAGATCTCCACGAGAAACTACCACCTCCGAAGAGCAGTTGGAAGCCTCTTGAAAGAGTTTGTTGCTCTCTGACAGCTCCCAGAGAGAATGACGTAGATCCTACAACGACATCATCTGTTTGTTTACAGCTTTTAACTGATTGTACCACATAGATGATCGCAAACCGATCGCCCTTCTCAGTGCAGTACGTCATAGCTAAATTCGTCACAAGGCTATTCGTGGTAATGGATGTGTTTATACTCTGTGAAAAGCTGTATTGTTGCCGTTTAGGGAAAATCATGAACTATTTTGTACACATTTGTTTTTAGTGCAGCATTTAACTTGTGTTTAGGGCAAGCAACCAAATGCATAGCAGATTGGCACACGATCTTCCCGGCTCTGCATTTTCCAATAACATCTGAAAAACTGTGGACCGGGAATTTCCTTCAACGAACACGAGTTCCAAAGGGGTTGTTAGTTTTTTAGAAATTACAGCCTCCACCTTTCAATCCTGCTAGGTCCCCCGAGGGGATACGAATCTTGTGAAATGCGAATTTGAAGTCAAAGATTGGTCTCGTAAAACGCAAACCGAAAAAAGTCATTCTTGTACTCGTATTCGGTAAGGAATTCCTCCAAGTGGAATTCCATTGGTCCCCAGGTCTTTGGATGGAATTTTGCAGGATGAAAGGAATAAAAAAGGAAGGTATCAGCATGTTGTGTTAAATTTCCAAGACGGAAAGGTCAGACGTCGATCGACATTTCAAAGACCAAGTAAGAGTTGAAAACCGGCACGGACTATTGAAGCTTCACAATCTCTTAAGTCACTTATATGCTGCCGTAGCCACTTTCACTAAAAACCGGGAATTCTGGTCGCTAGACGGCTTTGTCAATTCCAATTTGTACTCAAACACCTAGAATTTTGAATAGAAGACAAGTTCATGGCGTATAACTAAGTGTTGAGTAGATTATATATATACCGTATCCGATGCTTTCAAAATTTTCTCAAGTACGGGTGATTTTGTATTATATTTGAATTTCATTTTTTCCGATTGTACAACATGACATTTGATACGACATGTGACCGATTGTCTATGACTCATCATTGTTGCCAATTGTACGTTCCTATTTGGGAAAACGTTCCGAGTGATTATCCCACGCATTCGTCCTCTAACACATTTTAGGGAGAAGGGAAGGGCGACGACAAGAATGGTTTGAATCAACAATACGGGCTGATCCCACTGATCTTAAGATTCCTTTAGCATGCGTACTACAGAGGCTGGTCAAAGAATAATCCATGACTTTCCAGATTGTTTCTGAACAGAGAGTTATCTATTCGACTCCTGAAGTAGCGCACTGGCAAAGACGCTTCACATTTGATTCTTTGGACTTCACACTTCTAGCGGGGTCTCATTGCAAGGTCTCAAAGTGTTCTCTATTCGGAGAGATTTTAAAGTTTTTTTGGAGAGGCTTCCTAATATCAATCTAGAATCGGACGAACTAGTCAATTATCGGTGATATTTGAACTCTGTATTTGAACTTAATTATGTTGTCGCTTGGGCCAAGAGCTCATTTCAAATAATTCCGTCGCTTTTCATGCGTTTCTGATGCATGGCGCATTTCACAAGATTGGATTTTAGGTGGCTTCTTTATACATCCTGAGTCGTTTGCCTTTCTTAGAACTATTGGAATGGGAATTATTCCTAGACAGTGCAGTGCTCTGGGAAAGAATAAATCTTATTATCGTAGTTCTTCTTCATCGGGATGCGCCATGCATTTGACCCGAATGCGAAGCTGCTAAGGTTCTCGGAGGCGTCCCTTGAGCCTTCATAGTCGACCAGGTCGGAAAGCAGTACCGACACGTTTCTGGACATTTGTTTTTGGAAATATTTGGTATTTGATTATATGGAAATGACCGTATGTTGGGTTTACTTGTCTTTGTTTATATTTTTCAGTCTTTCGCCTATGTTTATGTATTGAACTCTTTAGAACTAAAATAAAAATCCGCTCAGCAGGGTGGTTTCTCGATCCAACAAGTCAGGCGGATGAGAGGAAAACCTTTAGCAACGTTGCAGGTCTATCGTCGTTTGCTCATAATTTAGATGCATGGTCTCAGGGATGGTATCATCCATTATGCAGTCAGCTGCACATTGCTTTTTTCTGTAAGCGGCTCATTTTTCATGCACAAAAGATGGATGAGAAGCTTTTAGGCGCATTCTTTAAAAACTAGCTGACTACACTGAACAACCAAATCTTTCAGTGTCTGGCATGGAACGCGAATTGGCCACTTTCAGATAGGCGAGGGAAATGGCAGGGCAGAAATAGTGCCAGCAAACAGGGGAAGTGGAGGGGCCATCGGTTGGGGTTTGGTAGTGAAACTGAGGAGAACACCATTCAGGCACAAATAACTTCTCAAACCGACTACCACTCAAGCCAGCGGACCCTTCCATCTCTACGGCGTTGATCGGTACCAAACTTGTCTCGGATCGTGAATTTGGGATTGTTCATTGACTAATACCATCTAGGCATCCTTAAAAAAGTTCAGTTATATTCCTGATGAGTAGAACCAAGAATGTCAATCAGTCAATCAGGAAATCATATAAATCACACACGCATTCAAACGTCAGTGATATTCCATAAAGAAGCCGAACACCTGGCATCTATTTTCCCCAGACTCGCTTATGTTTCCCTCTAACTTCTTAGAACACGTCTGGCTGGGGATATTTCATTAGACTGTCCAAAGAACGGGACATTCACAAACCTTCCCGACGTCCATTCAGACTTTCATAAAGGATAAACTAGACAAGGTTTTGGGGCGTTTATTGAATTCGTAGGGATGTGCCCAAGGTTGCTCGACATGTACTCGGAATCGTACTGGCGTTTGAAGGCGTATGTAGCCTATAGGCCGGAGGACTGAAAAAGTTGGTCTGCTCGGCGACTACCATGGTCCGATTTTCGATCCCTATAGGACATGATATGGGACCACTTGCAACTGAACAACTTCTACCCACATAGCTTTATATGAAGTGGATACAGTACTCTCTGCGAATGAAAGGGTGGAGAACCTCCAACGTTTCAGTTGGCAATCGTTTCATTGGTGAACCTTTTTTGAGACATCGTTGAAGTTAAGGCAGAGGCTGCTCTGAGTACTCCTTTCCTTACATACATACACGGGGAGGCAGTACCCATGAGGGTAGCGGGCTGATCCTGCGTGCTGACTGTGATTTTGGATAAGCGATAATCGAAATTTTCTGGGCTAGAATGACGCTTCTAACTCCTGCACCATCGGGCTGACTATTATTCGAACGTAATTAGTCAAAATATTGTACAAAGTAAGAACTTTATTGTCAACATAATATCTCAAAACGTGATTGGACAATCAAGAAGCACTGAAATACACATTGATAAACCCGTTTGAATGTGATTTTTTGGTAAAACGAAAACTGTTCAAAATAAAGTTTCTGAGATTTTAGTAAAAAAACTGCTTTACAAACACTTTCCAGAGGAATTCCCCTCTGGTAAAATCGTCCAGTATGTAAGTCTTGAAAACGAGATCCTCTTCAGAAATATCTGCCCGCCTTTGCTTTAGATCACCGTACTGCTGACTCGATCAATCGGTCGAGAGGTTTCAAAGTCCTCTTGGTGATCGTAACTGTAAAAAGACAGGTAATACAATTTCGGAGAGAAAATGGGCAAAAAAATCTACGTGGCTGCAAAAATATCATGCTCAAAGCAAAAAGCTGTGTGAATCGAACACAAGTACACATGTGAAAGTGCAAGTGAATTTGTGACACGTTCCCTTCCAATACATATGCTCTACTCCGAAACAGCCAGCACAGGACGCGTGCGGTTGCGTCGCGGCGGCGATGGAAGATTAGCTTTCAATGGGCATTTGTACCGGAAGGAACGTGCATGTGAACAGTATGCTATGAAGGCTGTTTGAGAAATATTAAATAATTGAGCAGCAACTTGCCTATGTGTAATATAGTTTCCGAAAGCTTCTCTAAAAAATCAAAAATCAGTGGCATCTTCTGTGTGACATGTAATCCATCCATTGTCACAAGTTGGGTAGCAAATATGAAAAAGAACTGACAAGCAGCGGGTCGGTAATGAAAACGTCTTGCTACCTACGCAAAATCGGAAGTGAAGGAGGGGTCAACAATGAGCAAAGAGCAAGGAGGATCCTCTATGTCTAAAATACCAAGAATTTGGCTCATTCCTCGATTTTTACCGAAGCACGAACCGTAAATCAATGGGTTCAATTCGTAGAGCTGTAGTGACACTCCCCATTCTGCAGCTAAGTATTGACAGGCTCCAGACAATATGGATGACCCTTTTCTCTTAGTTTTCAGATTTTATTCTAGTGGGCTAGAGAATGGATATTTCAGGTACTGCCAATCGTCATGGTGTATCCTGGCCGTCGAATTCTGATACTTCTCCAACGGTAGACACTCGTCCAGACCAGTAAAGCGAGATCACCCACTTCCCACTCCATTGCCAATAGATGAGGAACACACAAGGAAACATATGGGGAACCTCCCCCTAAAAAATTGAAAAAATCGAAAAAAAAACTTACCCCTGTCTTCGTTTGTGGCGAATTAGAGCAATAGTCATTGCGACGACACACGTGAACCACACGTAAAGAGCAAGCCCAACGGCGCAAACGATAACAATCTGAAAAATATTGTAAATACTGTAATATAATCTCCTGAATCTTGACGCTAAACCATATTAACTTATTAAATAATACGTATTTTGTTTATGGCACAGTTCACGATAATTTTGGGTAACCCAGATTATAGCGAAAAATGGAAGATAAGATGGAAAATAGTGTCACGAAGGCGAGGGAACTGCGTGGGTCGGTGTTCCCGAAGTGAAAAAAGACTTTGAAAAATCGTTAGAAAGGGGGCTGGACGAGAATGAGACCAGAAGGGTGAAGAAGAGTGGGGCGTTTGAACGAGCTACACACCGCGCATCATTGCGTACTTGTGGGTACTAGTGCAAAGAGCTGACTATGGTAAGCAAAAATTCATTCACTTATAAGCATAGGTAAACAAGAAACCCTAGAAACGCAAAGAGAGCTCCCTTTTCCAGTCTTCTGGGGTAGGAAATTAAAAAAGGGATCGCGGCAGCAAAAAGTATAAAAGAGAAAAAAAGAATGGGAGAAAAACATCTCCTCATCACTCGGCGATTAGCTGATTGTGCGTGGGTCCTAGAACGAATAATAGCAATCTGTATTGTCTCGACACTCGTCTGAAGTGACATCGATCGAGAGGCGGGAAATTCACTCACGACAGCAACAGGGCTCCAACTATGCCCTGACCGTCGAGATTATGGGAGCGAGAGGGACCCTTTTACCACTCATGAGGGCCAGTGAGTATTCCTGAAGGAGAAACTCAGTAACTTTTTTTGTCGTGAACCGTGCCTTTAAATAAAGTCGAATGTGCGGCGCCTCCATCACACTGCGACGAGATCAACGCCCAAAAACATCACTACTACTTTCACCTTCCTCTAATATCTGTAGTGGTACGTTCCCCCTCCTACTTTGAACTACAGCTGAAGTCAAAATCTGAATAAAAGCGCTTCCAAGGTCAAGTAGTAATAGATCAGAAGTGCCTTACATGTGGTCCGTACACCCGTCGGATATCATTAGCTGAGATGAGAACTGTAGTTGCAATTCCAATTGCTAGGCAAACGTGTATCACCTGAAACAAAGTCGGATCTGTCAATTTTGATGTTTTATTCAATTCAGAAGAAAAGTGGCAATCTTGAGGCCACCAGCCTTATAATAGACTATATGAAAAGTATGTCACAGGTAATGTTTGTTGGTGTACTCCCTCATCGATGTTGGAAGTATCCTACATGTGCAGAATTGTTTAGGCAAAGTAAGTAAACTGATATATTAGAACATTGGAATTTAAAAGTAAGGTGCCTTCCTGAAGCTAATCGCAAGTTTTTAGAAAACAAAAAGATTGGAATTCCAGATAAATCAAGCAAAACCGGATTTATAATTCCACCACAAGTGAATTAACATAGACAAACATCGCCGGTGACATACTTGTTCATCTTTCCTGCATGATTAACTCGGGTGTTGATATTCTGTCAGAAACATCCGCAAATTGAGTTGAAGCAAGTTGAAAAAAATGTCATAAACGAATCAATATGTCAAGTAATTACCGTATTTAAGAGGAATGGTACTAATAGGTAATGCGTATCGATGAGTACGCCTATGATGAGGAGCATGGCGGTGGCAATTTGAAAGAGCACAAGGCCAGCAATTGGAGCTGTCACCATTGATTGAACTTCTGCGGAGAGGTTCCCTGATACCGACAGTAGGCAGCATATCGCTAAATTTGTACACGGTAGAAATAATAGAGTGTAATTGAAACAATATAGCAACTGATAAGGAATAAAGGATAAAGTTTTCGGCGATAATCAATCCCGTCTGAGGGATGCCCCCCGGACTCTATATCTATTCAGAATCGCAGTGGCGTAATGAGTGCGTATAAGGCCTATACAATGGCCAACCGATGTACAAGTCAGAGCTTTTATCCTCCCAGGCGACTCTAGGACCAATTCACCGACTTGACTAGAAGACTTGGTTGAACTAGGTGGGCATCGATCGAGGATTCGAACCCCTGAATGTGCGTGTGAGATAGTACGCCACTTGCCACTACACAACCTCCGTTCTATAGCAAATAATGTAAAAATTTATCACACCGCAGTACAATAAGTCTAACTGAACAAAATCGGAACAAGAGTTTTGGAGTGGATATGGTTTTGCCTACGATGCATCATCACCTCTGCCTACTCACTTCCACCGTCATTGGGGTATTGAAATTACAAGATCGTGCAGGTAACGATAACAAATAAGGGGAAGTCCCAAGCGAGAGCCTTACCTATTCGACATTTTCTTGTACCGGTACCGTATGTATTGTCCCCTCATTGCCAACGTACCTATCCAGTATCAAATGAAAGAGTTGGCAAGTGGGTCGGTATCCGTCTTGGCTAACCAAGAATTCCGTCCCTCGGAGACCTGTCAATCTGCACCAGACGCGTGTAGAGGGATCAGGGGACCGACTTGTACATGGGCTGGCCACCACAGGCCATTGCCTAAGTTACAAACGCATTCAAACACCGCTACGATTCTGTACTAGAATTGAATTAATGGGCACATTCTTACGAAATTCATCCTCCTTCCTCAGAGGGATTGGAGAGTATAAAGCGTAGAAAAGAACGAAACTAGTTGGGCAGTAAAGCAGCTTGTCAACCTCGAATAAATGAATAAATTTCCTTTTTTCACTCATAAATTAGTTTCCTGACATCCAATGTCGAATAAGTTTCGCTTCTTAGGGTCCAATATCGTCGGCTGTAACAGCTGCCATGTAAAGTTGTCTGTTACTTTATTATTATCAAGCGAAAATGAAATGAAAATTACGCAGTCAAGAGAGTACGCCACACCCACGGCTTATATACTTGATTGAATAGCCATTTGATTGAATATACATGGGAGCTGCGCAATAACGCGAAAGGCTAGAGCGAAATTTTCCCATTTACTCGGTTACCAATAAACAAACATATTGATAAACAATTTAAAAACTCAAGTAGCTTCTCGGGTGTTGAAATCACTTGCTTGCTTCGAACTTTCAAACAAGCTTGGAACCAAAAAATATATCACAAATCAATGTGAAGCTTTTGTAATTAGTGAGGTTTCGAGTTTTAAGAGCAGTAGACTCGTCTCAACCACTGCACCTATCCCGCCTACCAATATATGAGGGGGTAAAACATCTTACAAAGTAAATCTAACAATCGGAATAAACAAGAACTCGAAGTATTAT
>UZAF01021017.1:0-14994 GCA_900617895.1 Haemonchus placei | reverse complement strand
AGTCCAATAACTTTCATTTCTAAGAATTCGAGGCTGTTCTTCGCAAAACGCTGGTTGGTGTCATTGTATTAAAATTAATCGTTGGAGGTCTCGCGACGTATGGGGTTCATTCCTATTCCACTGTCGATAATGCTTATACGAGTCCTCAGTCAAACGTTTTCCCTACAAAGCAAGGCCAGCATAGTCATATGCGGTAATATTTAGCAGATGCTTTCGTTCTTATTTTTAATTCACTGCTCGTTTCAGTTATCGCTTGGTTGCTCATGATTGCCATTAAAATATGCAATGGTATAGTGTTGTTAGGAAAGGCCTGCGGTCATGTTATGGCTTATAAGGATTTGCAGGTATTTATTTATTTATTTATCCATTTATTTAGACATTTATTTAATCCGAAAAAATTTATTTCTTCGAGAATTTAGTGATGATTGAAAACTCGTGCTTTCCATACCAAATTCACAGTTAGACAGCTTTCAGGCACGTGCAGAATACGATCTGTATCGCAAGCGTATGGTTGAAAAGAAGAGTAAAAGTGCTCCAAGTTCACCTCGTATAAGTCTGATAGACTTTTCGGGTGGGTGGATAATGACTTCCCTATCAACCTTATCAACCTATGCTAAATATTTCTCAATGCAGATGTGCTGCACCAAACGGCTGGCGTGAAAGGGTTTACTATATCTGATCTGATGTGCCAATGGGAAGATCTGGAGAATGCTAGTCAACGACGAAGTAGTGAACGAGAGCGAGAAGAGCGGCCACCACGGAGAACGCAAAGTTTGGCACATATGTCTCGGTACGTAAGCATACTTATCGTCAATTTCTGACACTTTGTTCAGTTAAGTGTTGTATGTTGGTAAACGCGAGCAAATGGCATCACTTTTTTGGTTCCGTTGCAAACGCTCCTACCGCAGTAGTTTTCACTTTGAAGGCCTGAAACACGAAAAATTAAGAATTTGGTGAGAAATGAACTTAAATATAGCAGCTTAGGCTTGGAAGAACATCCGTAATCCCGCTAGAGCTCCTCACAATCATCATTTCACATCTTACCCTAGGGGGATAGTGACGGCACCCAAAAAGGCTATAGAAAGACGGTCTCCAATCCAGCAGGCAACTGGTCTACTACATTTGCGCATCTGTGACAGAGCATCTATGGAGCTCTTCTTAACCCCTCCCGCAATTGCATTTTCCGTTTATCTGCCTTACTTCGGCATTCATTCCTAGTGGGCTCGATTGCGATGCTTTATTAACCGGGGAAACAACCGAAGGCTTAGTTTGCCGTGCGCCTCAGTGTTCGCCGAGTTCACTGCTTGTGAGAAGATTGTAACTGATAGATGGTGTTTTGCAGTAGGACTTGTAACAGATACGCTTTTCTCTGTCTAGCCTGCTACTCCGTTTATGTTATATTTTTTAGGGTCAAGAGAGACAAAAGTGAACCTCCTTCATCCATTCCTGAAGTAGATGAAAAATCAGCTAAGGAAGAGTCTTCATTCCCAGCCGAAAAAAGGGAAAAGGAGAAGGACAAGACAGAGTAGGTTGATGAGTAATTCATTGTTTCAGTGAACATGCTTTCATAGTGTATGAGACTACTGAAACGACTTTTGAAGCAATCCCTACAGTGGTAGAAAATTTCGTAATTTCATATTGACAAGGGGTTTATTTGCAAAGGGTCCTGGCAAGGTGGTGAGCTCAAGTGTGTTCGTTCAGTGCAAACTATGTTTTTATTAATCGCTCTGTGTTGTCCAAGGCTCATGCGAGCTTGCTCGGCCTGGAACTGGTTGTGGTTTTCTTACTCTCCTGAAAATAGCGAACGAATCATGGTTTAGGATGCAAGGGGTAGAAGAAGAGTTCTTTTGTCGTTTTTACGCCGTAACTGCCATAATATAGAGCTTTTGATTGAGAGCGAGATGCGAACATAGACGATACCTTTGACCGATCATCATTCCGAACGCGAACTTTCGTTTCATAGATTTGCTTGAAGTTACATTTAGCGCGGTCTATCCGTTTAGATGTCTCCTCTGTTGTTGAGGTTAAGTCCTACGCAACTGTTAAGTTTATACTAGTTTTACGGCACCAAGCTGAGAAGTTGAGTTGGTCTTCATCGCAGAGTTACATTTGTGCTGAAAAATATTACGCTCAGCATTTGTGGCAACCTTCCATTGAAGCCCTGCAGTTGTAGAGAACCTCAAAGCTTCCTGCATTGAAACTTTTGTGAGTGATATTCATGCATATACGTCCAATTCAAATGCCCAATATCTTTGAAATAACTGTATCCCCGTACCAGGAAGGCACCTATTGTTTTTGGTTGTGGAGAGACACTCTTGGTTTTCCTTCGCTGATGATTTATCTAGAATCTGCAATTTGAATGAGTCTGAAGCTCCTCGTTAGACCTGACCGAGTATTGCGATTTCACTTTATCAGTTTAAAAGTAGAATATTGTTTGGGTAGTTTAATCTGTTTTTTCAGCGCTTCACAGTGTAGTCCAAAGAAGAAAGTAGTTGCGTCGGCAGCTGGTTGTGATGTACTGGCTGACGTCACGGCCTACACCATGCTTCCGCCGGAACAAGGTGTTGAACGAATAGAATAACATTGCGCAACAAGACGGCACTGGCAGCGCTGAGCAGGTATGTAAGGACCTTCAAATTTGAAAGTATTCAACTTTTCGGTAAATGCTACAACCCATTAAGGGTGAATACCGTAGCAATATTGACAAGAATAAGTTCGCAAACTTCTAAATTCTCATCCAACGTGAATGCTGACCATGATCTAACGGCATATGGGCATGAACCTTTCCAAGCTAGGAGCCTACGAAGACTTTTTCCTTTGTTCGATTCTGCAGTCACTCGTTTGACTACTTTGGAAATTTAATTGAGATTAAAACTAAGTTTAGGCTATATAATCAAATAAGAACAACAATAAGTTGTTGTAGGAATGCACCTTTTCTTGGCCTTAAAAACACATGGAAATGATATTCTTTCACAATGGGCGCAGATAGTAGAATCTCCTGTCGTGTAGTAAGCTGTTGTTATTAGTGGCAGTCACACTATGAGCCTGAGTTGCTCGAGTTAGATAGATAGGTTATTAGTCTCTTCACAGACTTCCATTTTCGTTTTTCAATACAAACTCTCATAGAATTGTTAGTCATGGTGGTTCAAGACTACTTCGCCCCTGTTACTGTGCAGTATTAACGGACATCTCCACACGCGTGCATCACAACTAAGAATGCTTCGAACTAACTTATACGCTCGTCTTCACTCACGTGCGAGCATTAGCAACAAACCATTCGTTTCTGTTTTTCGCGATCGCCATTAACGGTTGCCTCAAAATTCGACAAAGATGACAATGCGAGGTGTCGCTCAGCTACATGCGCAGCCGCTTTACGTGATCGGGAGCATCTAGCAGGTCTTCCCTTCGATGGTGAAAATCTTAAAACTCAACCGTTCTTCTTGTCCATCTGTCATCATCTCTTCTCATGATATCAACGGCCCATTGAAATTTGGCATTTTCATGTGTTCCACCGGCTCCAAAAGGCGAGACATTCTGCGCATATCGGAGCTTCGGAGACTGACTCGAAATTGAATGAGCCGGTTGAACCTCAAAAGACATCGCTCCGGTGCTCTGTGATTTACGCTCAAAGCTGTTGACGTAAACGAAGTTCCGGATCAGTCAGATGGTTGATGACATCTTTCAAAGCTCCACAAGTCGTCCGCACTGCTTGCAGCCGTCTTACCAGTTCTTCCTCCATGTCGTTGTTCGTATACATGGAGATAAACGTAAGATAAGGTCTCCTTGATGGGTGTACCCTCAATCTTAATTTTTCTCGCCAGCCCAAGCATTCTTCATGAACTCTGCCATTGTTTGGTTGATCCACAGCCCTATCTTCTTTCCTCCTTCACCGAGTTCTGTAAGCATAGTCTCAGCGTCCGCAAAGCTGCTCGAGAAGAGGAACCCTAGTCTCCTTTCTTGTGAGGATTGGCCACCTGCTTGCTCTTCCACTGGTTGGAGGGCACCCCTTTCCTCGTGGTGGATGTGGTTGTCTGGTGTGTTGCGAGAAGCGCATGAAGTTCGTGAGCACCTGCGCAAGTAGGTCGGCTAGGATCTTGTTGGGGCCTTGGAGTAGTGCACCCTTTTCATACCTGCAATCCGCAGCTCTCACCTCCAGAAGAAGGATTCGAAGTGTTGTTCCTCTAGTGGGGTTTTCTGGATTTCGCGTATGTGTCGTGGGTCGGTATAAGTCAAAGTAGAACCTCTAGGTAAACTATTCTATCTCAAATCTCGATGTTGTAAGAGTTCCGTCCTTCTTCTTCGAACATTGGAATTCTGTAGTCCTGTAGATCCTTTCGGAGAAAAACAGTTCTTGACAACGAAGAAGGGATATTTGCACTGTCGAAGACTAATTTTTCATGAGAATTTTGTTACTAGAAAAAGAATCGTTAGATACAGAAACCGCATAGCGATATTCTAGGAGTGAAGGCTTTTATGGTGCGCTACTATAATTTATTGGCTTCTAATGTACTATGTTTAAGGTCCATGCAGTTCCCAAAGATCATCATTGTTTAGCAGAACTATTCAGATTATCTATTCTGTTTCTTAAAGCCTGTGAATGTTTATTTCAGCCCGCTTGATTGATTTTACTTAGGTTTGTTCATGCATGTTTAGCGGGTATTGTGATCATTAATGTATCTAGGAGTGCCTACTTTTTCGGGATATTGCTGATTTCTTGAAATGTTTTGATGGCTCCTCGATGTTCGAGAGCTTCTCATAGGTAGAGTTACTTAGGTTGTCAAGACACTTGTTTCATTCCTTCAGTGTTCTGTGAATTGGCATACTGTGGCGTTGTTGTTTTTCTTTCAGTTACGGTCTGTGTTATGACTCATATATTTAATTGAATAAATTGGATCGAGTAAATAAAATTTTTTAGCCACAGCGTACACTGTTCCATGAATGAGCTGTTGCTCCTCCTATTGCTCTGTCAGAATCGTCACATTCCCGAAGAATTAATATACGAGATTTATAGATTCTCTTGTGGAGGATTAAGCATTGGAACACACGTTATTGTTATTGGTGACGGTGCTCCACTTTATGCTCACGTCGGCGTTTTCCCTTTTTCAGATGCGGGATGCTTTTGGTGACTATCCAGCTAGATCCCGATGCCTGACTAATGTCGTCGAAAGGTCTTGATTAGTAAGCATTGAACAGTAAATGTGTGTGTGTCTCTCGCCGTCCATAATATGAGGCACCTATGAAGTCAACATATTCCTTCGTTCAAAAGCCTGGACTCGAGAAATGCTGATTGGCTGCTCACCGGTAATAAAACTCCTCCTTTTTGACATCGTTTGGATGGCCTTGTCTTACTTAATGTTATGGTGACAATGTTCGGATGTGGTGTCTCTTTTGGCGAAGCCATCAATATTGAGTGTTTTCATGGGAGTGGTGCCCACCTCATGGGCTGTTAAAGTTGAAGGCTATTGGGGTTGAAGTCACCCCGCTGTAGAGACGTTCTTTATAAGCGGAAGGTGGTGCAAAGCTGTTCCAATAAAATTAATATCGTGCTCAATCAGGAGGCGGATTCTCGGCTATGGGGAACGCGCGTATGATTATCATCAACGGAGCTAGTAGCGGTCAAAAGTATTCGCCAAAACGCTTTTTTGTGAATTCCTTTTCCATTGCTTGACCGATTTGCTTCAGATTTGGGTATGTTTTGTCGTTCA
Source organism: Haemonchus placei (assembly GCA_900617895.1). Lineage (NCBI taxonomy): Eukaryota > Metazoa > Nematoda > Chromadorea > Rhabditida > Trichostrongylidae > Haemonchus > Haemonchus placei. The sequence goes on along the minus strand of UZAF01021017.1, from coordinate 9,289 downwards.
ATGTTACGAACAAATTGTGCCAAACATAATCCCGCGCACTGCCTAATACGTCATCTCGATCGACATTTTTTGAATTTACTAATTTCCGCCCCCGTGCCATCACTGCATTGTACGCTCTTCTTGCGATATCCAAACATCTTTCTGACATAAGCGACTCACCCCAATGGTTAAGAAGGCCGAAACTTCGGAAGCCACCTGTAAAACTATAGTGGACATGAAGGAAGCAGGCATGAGAGGTGCAACGATTGCGAGGATTCTGAAAATTCCAGCACGCACCGTGTCATCAATTCTCGCTCGTTTCCACGAAAGGAACGCGGCGTCCAACGCTCTGAGAACCGGCAGGCCGCGTTCAACATCTGTTCGCCAGGATAAGCGCATCGTTCGACTCTCAAAGGCCGATCCCACGCTTACCAGCGTCGACATCGCGGCTGAGATCAACGCTAGTGATGGAACAAACAACAGCAGACGGACTGTGGCAAGAAAGTCTAATGCCGCAGGGTTGATTGGAAGGCGCCCAGCTAAGAAACCGCTAATCAGCCCGAAGAATCGAAAGGCAAGAGTAGAGTTCGCCCGTCGCCACCTGTACTGGACATCGAACGAGTGGAGCGAGTTCTATTTACCGATGAAAGCAAGTTCAACCTCTTCGGATCTGATGGTATCAAGTATGTGAGACGTCCTAGTGGTGAAAGATACAATCCGAGATACACCAAACCCTCTGTCAAGCACGGTGGAGGGTCGGTTATGGTGTATGGCGCGTTCTCTTTCCACGGAATGGGCCCTATTCTAAGAATTGAAGGCATGATGACTGGCCAAAGCTACGCGAACATGGTCATTGAGAGAATACTTCCATGGGCGGAAGATAACATGCCAGCCGGATGGGCTTTGCAACAAGACAATGACCCGAAACACACTTCACGTGCCGCGAAAGACGCTCCCAGCAGAAAGATGTGAGATTTTTGGACTGGCCGAGCAAATCTACGGACCTCAATTCAATCGAGCACATATGGAAAGAACTAGAGAGACGGGGGTCCGGGAACTTCTCCCCTAACACGGCGTCGCACACGCCGCACCCGCCGCCTATCGCAGGATTGCGATGAAAGATTGGAGCGCGCAATTTGTGAGGTAGGGAGTCCTTTAATCATTTGAATTGGCTGGTCGCTCCCTTCAATTTCGAAGCGGTATTGATCGTCGTTTATATAAGAGGAGTCATTTTAATTAATCAAGTCTAATAAACATGAAAACTAAAAAGAAACAGGAGAAAAAACGGTAAAATCCAATGAAAAAGCAAGCCAGTCAAGGAAAAATATCGCGTCCTATCGATTTTCGGGGGGCGGGGTGAGTACGGTAATTGCAGTGACATTTGCCGCATGCCGCAAGGGAAATGCCGCGATAGGGGAGAAGTTCCGTTACTCGAGAGACGGTGTGCCAAGCAGCGATGCAGCAACAAAGACCAGAAGTTCACTTTACTTGCGAAGGAATGGAGCGCCATGCCAACGGCCGTTTTTCAGAAGCTCATCGGATCAATTCCAGCTCGCTGCGAGGCAGTGATCACGAGTCGTGGCTTTCCGACGAAATATTAATTGTTTACGTAGCTTTGGTTTTGATTTTGACGAATTACCACAATTTCCTTAATGAGATAGCTCTTTACTAAGACCTGGATTTTGTAAGCTGTTTTGAAAGATTGTGCATCTGACCTCCTTTACCAGCAACAACTCGTTGGAATGAAATGCCGGTAATGTATTTTGTTTGTAACAATGCTACACATGACATATAAAATTTTCAAGCAAATCGGTTGAACAGAAAAAAAATATTCACAAAAAACCGTTTTGGCGAATACTTTTGACCGCTACGGTCACACCGCACCCATCGCGCGCCAAGGGGAGATGGTTAGTGGGAACGGTTTTGTGTAGTCGATACGCCGCACGCGGCTATCGCGGACCATTTGCCCAGTTGAAACACTCCCAGTGTTCTTCATANACAGCTCAACCGCTATGCGATTATTACTTTAGGCACGATCCTACTGATAGTTCTTTTGTTCCTGAATTTCTCACTTGCAGCTGGATTCTGCTGCATTCCTTCGCGCGCGACGTCTCTCTCGCCGCGACGCGACAATTTCGTTCCTACTGCACCACACCCCACGCGTGGAGACGGTCACTTCCGAATCGTGGAGAGGTTGTTGCGGTTTGAATCATTCTTCCGCGCGCGTACATTCGATTACAACATCGAAGGCTTTGCCGTGCAGCGGTCTTGCACGTTGCTAGTCGAGGATCTTCTACAACTCACTGGTTACTCTATAGCTCCTAAATCATTAATCAACGCATATGTGTATACACACATTGTTTTTTGATTCCTTATTCATTACTTAACGATGCGCACCAAGTTGCATTCAAATGCCCGCGCGCGGGAAACTATTTCCAGCCGAACGGCGCTACAGTGCACTGTAGCGCTATCTCGGGGTCCCAAGGGGGTGTGGTGCGATTCACGCGTCAATATGGTGATGTCATCGGACGTGACACGCTATAACATTATGTCTACCATAATAATGGGAGGAACTTATAAAACATACGTGCAAAATTACCAACTATGCACGTTTACAGAGAATTGCGTTTCTGGGATCAAAAAACTTGAACTTATTATTATGTGATCTCGAAGTGGCTGCACTGCCATAGTAAAGAGATTTGCTCTAATTCATGGTGAAGCCGTGTACTGCTGCATCAACAGAAGGGTACTGAGGCAATGCTGCGTACGCGAAGAGCGCNCCCCCCCCCCCCCTCGTTGCAAGGTAATGCGCCACTTGCGCGACGTGGCCTCGACGCGACTACAATAGAGCCGGAGCGCATTCCTTGGCTATAGAACGTTAAGGAAGAAGCTTCGAAAACATTATACTTCTCAACTACTATGACTTGGCCCATCGTGGGCATCGATCAATAAATGGGAGGACTTTGATATGACCTTCTTACAGATCTGGTACCGGAATCAATGCTTCACTCTTACTTTATTCACTAGCACCATACCTATCCAATCAAGTTCTCACAGCTGGTGACGTCAGTGTCCTGTTCATGGAGGCTGCCTTAGCCCTCACCGTGTCTGACCCTTCAGAAATATTCAGGTACGACCCTGATCAGTGTATCTCGAATATATCTTTGTGCCGCTATGCTCAAATTAAGCTGTTCGAACTTTACAGGTATTTATATTTTTCTCCAGGCTAGATTATCTAGCTAGATGACGTTTCATGGAAATCGTCGCCTTTGATTACCTGGAAGTAGCAGCGCTGATAATTCATTAGCGTAGCCCGCCAAGCGCTGTAGTATACTAAACCAATTGGAACACGTCCTGTGCGCTGAGGAGATCAAAAATGGTACGTCAGCACTTGTTTTTTTCTACTACTTCGTGCATAACACTGGTTGCTGTTAGGCCTTCTTATGCGCCTGTCCAGTGGGAGTAACACAAACCGATTTTCAAATTGCCGAGATGAAGATATATATTCGTCCTAGCTGCCACGTCGTGCGATGCGCTGTAGCGATGGTACTTTGCCATCATGATAAGTTCAATACCTTCGATAACAATCACGCAAATATGAAATCAATTACAAATAGAACTGTGACTACTACATCATCCTCAAGAAAATTTGCGATCAGGCCGCGATTCCGATTACGGATTCGGGGGTGGATTACGTTGCATTTGGGGTTCCCGAGGCTCTTTGGTTGTCATGCGACCACATGTAAGCTGCGTGATTCCGGCTACCAGTTCTTCGTTGTACACTTAAACGATCGGTGAGCCCGAGGACTATTCACGAGCAGGATAAAGGCAGGAAAGATGGAAAGCGGGAAGAGAGAGGAGACGCCCTAAGAAAAAAAAGCCGAAGGACCACTGGCGATATCAACGTTATCGGTGAAGGAAGTGGAAGTTCTAACTTAGTGTAGAGCAGATGCCAATCGATTTGTCATGGAATCTATGTCTTGGCATTCATTCGCTTCTTCGTCAAATTGCTAACAATAAGTTCCCATAGAGTGCGTTCCCAGCGATAACACCAACCGCGTCCTCGTCCTAAGAGACCACCTATGAGGTCAAAAAGCCAGCTAACAATAAGTCAAGCTGATCTGTCTTCAGAGGAAGAACTACATATTCCGCTGTCCAGTCGCTCCCAATGCTGTATTGCTGTAATTTCTTCTGCTGCTTTCTGCTGCGAGTATGAGATTACGTGAAAGGTCAGTGGAAAGGTGATGAAGTTTAGCTGAGCGGTGGCACGGCATTCTCAACTCTATCATTTTTTCTGTGCTGCTGTAATCAGAGACTTCGGTATTTCCACCACAAATTCAAGTTTCAATATTTTGCCTTATTCTTTAGGGTAATGGAACCTGATGTTCATACAGTCGGTCTAGTGTTTTACTATCTTAAAAACACTTTATAAATTGAAAAAATGAATTTCCTTAGCTATCGCACACTACATCTGTTGAATAGGTTCCTGCTGCTTCATCGGAGTCATCGTATGGTTCGGGGCTAAAAATGTTTGAACTTTAACGCTTCGTCATTTTTTGTTGCTTTTTCTAGTGTTGTATGCGTTGATTTAAGTCGTTTCGAACTCATCTGGATCAACTGTGATAGTGATTGGGTTAATGATTATGTGAAGTACTATAAGTGGTAACATTTTGACATTTTTTTCATATTAAGGGGGATAAATCAAAGATGTAGTTCGGCTTCCGTTTCGCACGTGCCCTAGACGGAAGTTAAACCTGACAATAATCTCTCTCCGTGCTCATCAGTAGGGGAAGGGGAAACGAAGGAGTACAATAACGTTATATATAACAAGTTGACATATAAAGGAATGCATAAGGAATACAAAAGAGTTGAGAACATGAAAGAAACCAATGATTATATGATTGATATGAGAGAACCTCATCGCTTACAATGGTTCATGGTATTCTTCGATGTCGTCTAAACGAATCGTATCCAACCAACGAGCAACGTGTGAGAGCTCTGGAATGCGCGTTTGTCGTATCGCAGGATGTCAACCGTCATTCTCAGTGGATATACACATGGTTCGGCGACTCTACTGAATCTTCTAGAGAAAGTTGAGAGGCTACGATTGTCTGCACGACACTATTTGAAAAGTCGTTTAAAACTTCAAGTTCGCAAGAACACGACATTCCAATTATCACAGATTAGGAGTTTCTATTCCACACACACTAACCTGGTTCTGGTGGTTGTGTGTTTGCTGGCTTGTTGAATGGGTTTGATGCTAGCTTCCCGAATATTCGTCGTTTAGGAGGTTCGAAAAGAATCGGATACAGTTCTGGGCCTTTCACATCGGAACATATCGGTGGCCCAAGTGACCAGCAGCTGTCACCTCGTGCTTGAAGTGTAGTGCCTTCTTCAGTGGAGGATGAACTCGCTGATGTGTCCACCTGATGAGTGCGTTGAATTGCTGTCGTAGACGTTTGGGCCGTGCACATTTTCATGACTCGGGCAAAGTATTCTCTAAAAAGTTCTTTTTAAATAGTTGCTCGAAAGTTTTTTTTGGGAACATAAGCCAGTTCAAATTCAGTATCCGGTGTCTGTCTAATACTACCTTCAATCTTCTTCCACTGAGATTGGATGCACATAACTCGTAATAAATTGTACTCACGCGGCGGCCCTAGCAAATAAAATTGTATCAGAGAGTTCTAGGTCACGTAGTTGCTCGTACTGCTCGTCTTCTTCGACGTCTATCTGAAACCTGACTTTATAGGCTTGTGAAGAATGAACGTAGTGATTGTTACGTGGCATGTCTCTCACGAATGAGCTCGTTTTTCTGGAAGGAATCGTAGGATCACTCACTGTGCTTTTCTCGTTTACTTGCCGGAATACTGTTATGATATCTTCGAGGCACATTATGCGATCCAAGCGCATTGTGCTAGTGTCTCCTTAATATGGAATAAGTCGGTAGTATTCATTCAAGTGTATCAGTACAGCTGGAAAGTATGCACGTGCCTCTATGACCTGTGCATGGTTATCTCACACGTTGCTCTGGCTTACTGCTCATTCCTTATTCGAGATTGTCTTTCCGTGATAGGTAAGTGACGGATAGATGATGCGAATTTTTGTGAAGAATCAGCTACGTACGTGCCTTACCATTAGAGAGTTACATTGTGAATTCAGAGGGGTCAGTAACCATGTGATCCCTTGTCACCTCTTATTAGTTGTTATCATTTCCTCTTATCAGCCATCTGCGAAACCACTATACTCCGAATAACATGCCAATTTTCGAGGTCCCTTAGTTTAAGCAGTTTTCTAGTTGCTTTTCCCTTTTGAAGTTTACTGTTAGCCCTTACCAGTTGTCATCAGCTCTTAGCGCCAACAGTCATCAATTCCGTCAGTACTTACGTGACAATTCGCCATCGTTAGTACCAAAGACGTGCCCACTTATTTTTTGCTGTTTTCTATCTGCCCATATCAGCTGTTATCAGTTCCCATCGCCAATTATCTACAATCCCAGGTTCCACTGTCAGCACGAAAGAACTAGTAGCCATCGCTTTCCATGCGTTTTTATAAGCGTATATCACTTGCAATCAGTCCTTGTCATGAATCATCTACGTTCCCTTTATATCCTTATCTACCTAGCAAAGTGCCAAGGAACAACTTTCCAACAGAAAGGGCGTAGCGGATCCACTGGTCGTTGCATTCTGAGACTCCTTATCGGTCCTAATCAACTATTATCATTTCTTATCATCTACCATCAGTGTTCCCATTCTGCCGCCTGTTTCCTTCCTAATTTGAATAATCTTGGTCCGCGTGGACAGGAGTGTTGAATTATTGATCAAACAGACACCGACCCGCACATATACAGACAAGGCATCATACACACTCAGCGAATTTTATAAAGTAGGATGATGTATTACTTCTGTTAAACTGTAAGAAGGGAATAAAACGGTGGGAAATATATCAAAACTTTTCTTAATATGGTTTTAGACGTGGAGCCTGCTTACGTCTGCAGTACGCGTCGCGAGTCTGCTTCATCCAATGCATAGCTATGCCGAGTCGGCTCATTTGATGCTCGGGAATCTGAATACATAAGTAAGAAACACCAAAAGTCGCATGTTGGAAACAGAGAAAGAAGTTATTTTAGCATATGAGATTTCCCGAAGGCTACCCTATTACGGAAGTGGAAACTACCGTACCATGACAAGACCGTTCCATGTACCTTGGACAAATTTAACTAGTTGGACGGCGGCCATGTTCACCTCCGATGGCAGACTAGGATCCCATGTGATGTTGCGCACATTTTGTGCGTTGCGTGATGGTTCTACAAAACGGTAGTATTTCAAACCTGATTGCCTCTTGAAAGGACAGAACTAGCTAAAGGAAGCACAGTCAAGTGCAACTTAGGTTGCAATATTTCGACTGATAATGAAAAACATTGTCTAGAATTGTGCAAAAAAAGGCGGAAAGGGCGTTCAGAAAAGAAGTGAAATCGAGGATTGGACAAGTTACAGACAGAAAAAGTAGTGTGAAGAGGAGCTCCCTGCAATGTGTGAAGTTGAGTTCAGCTGACTAAACTGTCGTTGAAGGATCGAATTTCATCTTTTCCTATTGTTCTTCTGCGTTATGGATATATTCTGCTGCAGCTAAGCATGCAGAAAATGTCTGCAGCATCGAAAAGGACGGCAAAGCATAGCGGAATCAGAGTAGAACCTCCCCTCACCATTTGATCAGCTGATTGTACGCTGAACGATGGGTCCGATGTGCGTGGCATCCTACCGATCCGGTAACGGGGCTCCAATTATGGCCCCACTCCTGAGTTTTTGGGCCCGATAACGTCCTTTCTGTTACCCTTGGGGGCCAATGGGTAACCATGAGAAGAAATCTAAGGAACGATTTTTATCGTTAACTGCCTTTAAGCTAAGTATCCAGTGCTCTCCCCGTGGATAATGCAAGAGAATGCTTCTTCTGGGTGAACTCTGTGATTGGCTTTTNGGGGTTATTCTCTTTCGGCGTAGGTTTGGTTTAGAATATTCCGTCATTTTCAACCCAAATAGGCTCAAAGTCTTTCTGTCTGAATGTTTTGAATGTTTGAGTTTACTTGTCATTATTGCTAGCAGAAAATGTACAGTATCGAACTTGGTTGGAATCCACGACGAATCAGACGCATTTCGCCAACGACTTTGGCGTTTTCCATTACTACAGCACAAATTTCGTTTGGTATAACACCAGCCGAGTCCTTGCTGAGAACAATCAGTGCCCAACGAAGCATACGAATCGTTGCCTAGATAAGTAGCTTATAAAGCAAAACTGTTCAAAGCAGTCAGAGAAATATTGGAAACGTGGTATTCGTTATTTTGATCGCTTTTTGATGGAGATCCTACCAATCGGCATGGTTTCAAGCACAAACCATGAAGTCATAGTGCCAAAGCGATCAAAATACAAAAATACCCCTATACGAATGGTACCACTTCGCCTTTCTCTCTCCAGAGTAACTTGTCAGTGAGGGTTTGGCGGGCGGTAGCTCGATCGACGCCACGCTCTCTGGCTCGCTCTATTAATTCTCTCTCTAGTTGTGACATTACACGTTGCTTTGGACGTGACAGATGGTAAGTGAAACTGTTCGGAAAGTGATGTGGTCCCTGAAAGTATCTCTTTTTACGATTAATTGGATGAGGGGGAAAGTCACTTTAAATCTTGAATAAAATAATTGAGGAAGCGAGAGCTGTGCGTATTTAGCCATGATTTACCATTATTACCAGGCATTTGGAAGGAGAATGGCGTTAAAGGGGAAACACAAGCACTATCACATGAAGCTGACATAATTCAAGCCAGCCAGGTATCCTTGAAGACGTGGAGGATCCGTTGTCAAGCAAGGCTTGATAACGAATAAGACTGTATAGTGTCTCAGCCCACAGTGTCGTATACCAGGCAGAAGACTACCAATGATTATTAGTATTTTTCGATATCATATGTCGTTCTCAAAGACGTTTTGTCAGGAACCATTGGTGACCCGGTTCCTAGTCCTCATCCTAATACTTTCATCTCTTGCCCAAGCTATGTATGTAGCAGGTCATCTCACTCCAAGGTACGTACACAGGAGGGCAGGAGAAAAGGAAAGATGGCTACTCTATGACATTGTTTTGGTTGAGAGCTAGTGCAGTTATTCATGTCACCACATAATTTCATCATCCCGGCTGCAGAAGCGAATGTAAAAAGTGAAAGGACACATGAACAGCCGAAATCAACGCAGAGTTTTCAAATTATAGGGGAATCATAACAGGGAAACGTGGAACTTAACCCATTGACGACAGCGCGCGTTTTGGATTTT
>UZAF01021015.1:0-12890 GCA_900617895.1 Haemonchus placei | reverse complement strand
ATGATTAGATCCAGTAGGAAAGGAGTTACGACTGAAAAGTACGGCTGAAGAACCATTCCACTGAAGACTTTTGAGCGCTACTGTAAGTGTAACTCCTCGTTGAATCCGAAGCTGTCCCTGAATTAACCTACAAAGGGTACACAAGATAGTGCAGTTAGGACAAACCCTCACTCTTATCTTTTTCCACCTTTTTCTCATGACCTCATCTTTCCACCCTCGGTCTATTTAGTATTTCGTGGTATAGAAAGCTCGAAATATACTGGGGCAGCTCCCAAAAAAAGATGATTTACGCTAACACTGCGATGGTATTTTACCGTTTTGTAAGAAGTACCAGTATGGCGACTAGTCCGACACGTAAGTCTTTTCTTACATTTCATGCCCAAAGGAGCATTCCTGTGGGGCACAGGCTTACATAGGGCCCATTCAAAATTTTCTAAAGCGGTAAAAAAGTCAATAGGAGCCGTTGTCGCCACATGTAAGCTAGGTAACCGGCGTAGTAAGTAGGGCTGTAGGCCAGGAAGGAAGCCTAACCATGAATGCCCCCCCCCCTAACTTTGGCTAACCTGTGTATGAGATTGTTGAGTCTCCCACCCGTCTTATGGGTTTACGCCATGAGCTATACTTGCGTTAGTTTTTTAACATTCCATGACTTCTTCAAAGGCATCAAAAGCGCTCATTGCGAAGGTATTACGTGTGTCCCACATAGTAGTGTTAGGAGTCCAGTGAGTAACAATTTTACCTGATTCAGAGCCACTGTCCGAGTTGTAGTCATACGTCGGACTTGTTACAGTACGCGTATTGAAGTTGCCTGAATTCCAAAAATGAGTCACATGATGACCACGCTATTTGACGAAATAAAATGCCAGTAATTCCAAATATTTCCGGCGTCACAATTTTGCACATTCACAAGTAAAATATTTGACATTATAACTTAAGGCAAATCCCATGAAAACCAGATATTGAAAACCAGATACCAGGCATTTCTACCCAGGCAAAATACTGTTTGGAGGCTCCACACCCCTGAAATGTACTGCGTAGCTGTGATTGAGCCAAATGATGAAGAGACGGGTGAGATTTTGAGGACGTGTGTAAGCCGTGAACTTTGATAACGCCGCATTTCCCAAATGAGAGTTGACCTATGTCCGCCAGTTGGGCCTACATTGGTCTTGCCTGCGTTTGGAAACACCGTTTCCGGACCTACATAAGCCGATATTTGTCTTTGTCGGGAAAGGAACACGTCACAATGTTGGCTGACTGGCAATAAACTGGAAGGATCTGCTGGCACAGCGAAGCCTGTTGGGTCTATAACCAATCTCTTGCAAAGATCCATTAGTAACACTATAAACTGAACCACCGAACCGCCCCATTTTCTCCTCCTCGAATGCAGATTTTCAGTGGAGTTCTCTACTCCACGTATCCTTGACAATCATTCCACTCTGTGTAGTCGCAAAGTATTGGGCTTGCGTCCCCGATCAGGCTCATTGTTGGACCCTCTGCGCCAAAATTCCATTTGAAACCGCGTACATAGCCCATACTAAGACTTGTGAGGGCCAACCAATTCGAAGTCAGTGCACTCATTTTCTGCTTATTCCACACCGTGGAGATGGAGGATGGATGAGCTCGGGCTGTAACTTGCCGTAGTTTAACCACCGGTCCACACGAATGATAGCGCTTCCCCTCGGCATTACCGCCTTCACTTTCCCCATCCTTCGCCCATCACGATTTTTATGCCTTTTTACCTTTTCAGGAACGGAACAATGACATAGAAGGTGCTGCTTCCTTGAAGGGTGGAAGGGGGGGAGGGGTTACACTTTGATCAGTGGACAGACCAGTGTATACTTCAGGAGAATCAGCCAAACAAGTATGAATCAGTACAACTCACACCACACATTTTATAATCATACCCATAAAATCTTATTCAGAATCTAGTCGGGTAGAAAACGGGAATATAAACCTAGTGAATGAATTCGAATTCGGCCAACAACACAGTCATTTTGCTAGACGATTCCGAAACGCACAAGACTTCTGATTACCCCATGTGATGGTAGTTGTAAACGAATTTTGTACCAGTAGCTGACTCACAATTTCATAAACATACTCAAGTACCTGCTCATGCACGTTACCTGGACGATACCGGTTGAGGACAGTCAGAGGTTTGATCAACCCTCACACAGTTCTATCCCAACAAAAAATGTAGAACTCCTTTGAAGCCACCACGAAGACTGGGTGATGTGGGCGCAGAGAGAGAGTTTGGTTGCTTAGGGTCAGGTAATCATTACCAGTAACAGATACTTTGAAAGTAGTAACGTGGTAAGGATTGACTCGAAGTCCGTTCCTTCAAATGTTTTACATGACTGGTTCTCGTAACCCACTAAACATGTGCGTTTTCGGGATGGATGCGCTCGAAAACGGCCATTACTGTCTGGTTTGGGGTATCCTTGGTGTTGACAGCTCCATTCACCTTCAAGTAACAACGTGGTAATCTATTATGCCGATTCAACTGTCCCATCACCATTTTGACACTGCGCGGTAGCCCGTTATCGCCTATTTGTAGATGACATCACCCCTGGGGAACCAAGCCTCAAGAGGCTCTCAACCACTGATGGACGATCCGGACAGGACGGGAAGGAGATGGCGGTATTCCCCAGAAGAGAGCATCGGCTCATGGTCCCTTTCTCTATGATTTGGCTGGTTTTCTATTAATGAAGACCTCAGAACCTTCTGAATAGGTAGTAAAGGACCGACCACATTCGTCCACGAGGAAGACGATTTTTTCGCCATATTCTTCCGGGATGGAGTCCATTCAAACCAGGTCAAATTTTGTTTCGACGAACCAGAAGTTGGTCGGAGTACGTATCCATTGACGCTCCCAAATTTCGGGAATTTTCCATGGGAAGGCTATTTCCTGTAGAGACCTCGCTATGGCTCCTTCCTGTAGAGACCTCACTCTGTCAACGAAGCGACTCTACCTACTGCCCACTGCTTGTCATCCTTCGGCAAATATCGATACTGACTACAGGTTGAAGTTTTGGGTTTTCATTTAACTCGATATTGATAGTAATTAATAAAAATTAGGGATAGTACAAATTCTAACCTACATATAACAAAATGGCAGTAAACTAAGTAAACTAACCGTCACCGCGGTGATATTCGATTGATCGACTTGTGCGCAGCATAGGTAACCCACCACAAGGGCCGTGAGCTGAAAAGAAGAAAAAATCATTTGCGTAAGTAATACCAAGTAATACTAATACAAGTAATACTCAGTAAGTGACCACTTGCTTAAAATTGATAGTACGGTGAGAAGGATCAAGCCATAAAAGTCGCAGCAGCTACACAAAAGAGCGTCAAATGGGGGGTGGGTCCATAAGCGTGTCGTTAAATTCGAGTTTATTGATGCGCCGTGTCTCGAGGGCCCTGCGCACTGAAACTAATGGGACGGCGTCGGAGGAGAGTGATAAAGCGCCAACATTTATGACATGCAAACAATGTTAGTTCCTTTTCTAGACTTCCTATTACTAACGCACCTCCGAGTAGCCAGTAAACAAACAAACAAAATTAAACATTAAGGTGAGTTTTCTTTGCTTGAATTTCTAGGCCTCTCGAGCTCTCAAGTAGCCTAACACCCCGTCATATGGAGCTCTGTGTTTACCTCGACGATTATGGTTTTGGGGCTTCAGGACTGCTCCCAAACTGCGGTCATACTTGACGACTGGCGAAACCAGTCGACTTACTTATCCCTACTCTGGAGCAGTGGTATCGGGAGAACGTACCCACATTCACGAGAAAGAGGGTCAGGGTAAACGAAGCCCTGTTGACAGAACGAGGTTCATAAGAACTACTACATACTTCTCCGTATTCGCGAAAACACACTTTCCCTCGTTCACCGTTCCCTTGGCCTTTTTTGGAATTGGGTCCCGCAGTTCTGTCGTCCTATGACAGTGATGGACATGGAAACCGGTTGAACACCTTTGTCAATTACGACTGCGGCCCGGCACACCTCCTCACTCCCCTATCGACCTGAACCAAGATTGGGTCGCCTAGTCCAGGTTAGAGATGGCCACACCTTTCACTTGATGAAGAGGCATTTGTATCCGTGAAAACGAGGAAGGGTTCTGGAAAATAATTTGGCGGATTTTCTTAATTTCTTTCGTGTATGGGCTTTTACGTATGCCCCATATCCGCTGCTTTTTTGGACAGGTGTAAAGGGGTTGTGTTGACAGACCCATTTCCGCGACGCCATCTTGCTTTAGTGGCTGTGACCCTACCGCAGGTTAAGTCGAATATCGTTCAAGCCAGGGAAGTGAACGAGAGGCTACTTAGTTGATTCGGCCCATGGGGCGACAGAGGCCTCGGTGCACAGTTGCAGTGGGCGCAGAGAGCGATATTTTGAGTAGTAGTACTAGTAATAGGACAACTATTTAACAGTCACGACACTTTAGTGATCAACTTTGATTGATGAAATGGGTTTAGACTGAATTGCGAACAGCAGACTAAAAAGAATGTTTACACAACAAACAAATTCATGAGAAATAGGGTAGAACCTATGAGTACAAGAAAAGGATTCGCAACGTTCTTGAAAAAATAGAGGTAATGAGAAAACGAGAAAAATCTTCCAAAGTTTCAAGCTTTCGATAGGTTAAACTTCCAAATTTTAAAAGCAAGCTCTGGGTGGGTGCCAGAGTTTATAAGCTCAAAATTTTTTTTCACTGAGAAAAATACCAATGAAACAGATCCCTCCCAGATTTGCCACGAACTCACCCTCCCGATGAGCTGGTTGAAAGATGGGCAACAAGCTGACCCCTTTAACACCCCTCATAGCCCTAGTCATGATACTGGGATGATATTTCACAATATTCTAACTACTCCCTTTAACTTTGATACTTGTAAGTGAAACTTAAGGCAGTTGAAGGCAACTAACGATCTAGAATGATTCACAAGCATGTCCTGCTCGTTCCTCTTTGGAAAAGATTCAAAATTGGAGAAACTTCAGAAGTTCCTTGCAAGGTGGGTGCTTAGTAAGCCAGTACTGTAAGGAATTCAAGGGATTAGTTAGTGAGGTTATTCATAGGAGTTGTAAAACAAAACAAAGTTTGGCGAACAAAGTGCCTATGACATGACACCGGCTGCTTGGTACTTTATCCAAACTTTTGTACAGCGGTACGACTTCCTTGGCCAGACATTATGACTTCAACTCGGTAAAAATGAAATAAAAGAAAAGATATGAAAAATGAAAAAAGGGCAAAAATTGAAAAACGTAGATGAGATACGTAATACTTCCATGTGCGCCGTGCCGGACACCCGGAACAGTCGTTCTCATTGTGAAGTGATGATGATAGGGTCCGCTATCATTGTTACTGCACGCCTTTATCTTAGTATTTGGGGGTAAAGATGGGGCCATGGGTCACAGGTCCCTTCTCCGTTTAGCAAACCCGTGCAGCATATTTTCGACAAGCTCCAAAAATAACAAGACTAACAGAGTGTTACTCTGTAAATACAAACAAACGGGCTTGAACTAATAAAAAAATCAGATTTCGAAAATACTGCTATTTTCCGAAGAATTTTGTTGCAGAAAATATTTCGGAGCACCGCTTGAAGGATACGAAACATTTTGAGGAAGTTGGACGAGTTTCAGTGCAAATTCTCAATTTTTGCCGCTGTTGCTACACGACGATTAAAAGAAATTATGTTTATTTTTCAAGAAATCAGATGTTTTTTGTATTTATTAGACGGGATTGGTTTTCGACTGTCATTCAGTTGCACTTAATTAATCCCTTGAAAAACAAGAAAAGGTGTTCCTGATTTCGGAAATTCGGCTGCAAACTCAGACAGTAAGTCAAGCAAATTAAAACTTTCGGGAGTAAATGGGCCCAGACATTCAAGAAAATAATGGAGGTGGATACAGTATGAAGATCTTTTTTTTATTCATTAATTGTGGATTTGATTGGAAATACAAGCATTTACGGAAAATTCGTAAGAACTGATGAGCATTGATGGCGGCGGTGCCCATGAACTCCACGAGTGGTGAGATAGGGTGCGTCAACCCTTATCATAGGCACCTTTGAGGCGTTAAATTGATTACATGGAAATCTTGAGTGATAAAATTCGAATAGTGTCGAGAATAAGATGGTTACCAACTTTACTAGAATGGCTCAATACTAGTTTTCAAAAAAAAAGCAAAGGGTATGCAGCCAAACGGAGAAACCATAACATAATGGAGCCATGATGAGTCATACGTAAGGTCATGATGAAAGAGCCACTTGAGATGTTCGCAACTATGGAAACAGCGTTTAAAAGCAACGTTTCGAATCGATAATGATGATTTATGCTGAATATTTGCTAAAATTGCAAAAAGGAAACAATAGAAAGAGGATTTCTTCGGGTATGGGAACAGCGAGCAGATGAAGTGGTCCGAAGTAGCGCCACTTTCTCGGAAATGGTCCGGCTCGTTTGCTGATACGCCTAACCCTTCCATACATCCCTCTGGGACTGGTAAAATGGCCAGATCTATCTGGAAAAGAAAAAACTCCCATATTACGTGGTCCCCACCAGCCCAGGCCCAAGACGATTCCAACGCCGCAGCGTTTCTGAATGAAATGGGAATGCGTGGGCGCAACCCAAAACGGGAGCAATGACCCAACGACTTTATCCCTTCTCTTTATAGGGCAAAAAGCTGGATACCACTCGTCATGGCTTTTTACCGATACTCCAGTTTCTTGGGATAAATGGATGGAGAATGAAGAATTAATAGGGTCGTCCTTTCAAAGCCTCTCGAATAAAAATTTGATTAAAACTTGAAAACCCTGAATTGGAAAAGGTAACAAGTACGCTAATATATCAAATACGGATCTATCAATTACTTTGGTTAAAAAAAATTAGTGGGACTGCTAAAACCGGAAAAGTTTGAAAAGTTCACGTTAGTTGTTGCCTTTAAGGGTTGCCGACAAAAGCGCTCCGACGAGTTGATAACCAGTTTTTTTACAACTTTAATCCGAGATCTATATTTCATGGTACTCCACTATCAAGTCCCATCTCTTGAAACTGATTGAAGTCCAATGAAGTCATCAGAGAAGTTTTTCAGTAACCTTTGCTTGATGGATAGATAAGGCTTGCGGAACACCTTTGGAAGTTACCGTCAAAATTAATCATACTTACTTAAATAGGCTACTTGACGAAAAAAGACGATAGAATGAGAAATAACCGTATACTTGACTCTCATCTTCAAGTACCATTCAAGGTAAGACAAACTGACTAATTTAGTGGTTTTGAGATTTTTTTTTCGAATTTATTTACTTCGTTGACAAATTTTGATGTACATGTTGAAATATTGGAGTACAAGTAAGCAAAGGAAGGACTAAACTATAATACATTTTTTTCCAATACAAGTGGTCTTTGATGAGAGTACGGGAGAAGAAGTGTGAATAACTCCAAATACCTTACTGGTGAGCTTTTTTTTGTTTGATTGATAATTGGCTAAATAAACTTTTTCCACGAAAAAGCCTTCCACCGCCTCACCAGGTATCTCCGCCCACAAGCTATATGAAGGCTGTTACGAAGCCTTAAGAAGATCGCAATATATTGAGGAAAGATAAATATTGCAAGTACGGTATCAAAGTAGTAATTGCATGAACTACACAGCGAAAAAGTGCGATGACGAGATGAAGCCAAGGTGGTTACCCCCACCAGACTATTTAGAGGCAGCTGAAGGATAGAGTAGTATAATCCGCCAACAAGGAAGGTTGTCCCACGAGGATAAGATTACTAGCAGCCGTTAAACGGCGTGTGAATATACAACATTTCGAGAAAGATTTGTGGATGCTTCTTCTCCGTAGTTACTAGTAACAACAATATCGATATTATTTGAGTATCTTACAAAAGAAAAATGGAAATGAAAAAGATCCAGAAACAAATCGAACTCACTACTTGAAGTTTTCTTTGAATTCCGTCGCGTTAAAGAGTTGGGTAGTGAGTGTGCCCGCCCAGAAATGTCGTTCTGTAACATGGGAATTCAGCAAAGACTTTACTTTAATAAATGTAATTTGGCATTTTTAACGGACCATTTGAACTGTAGCAATGAAAGTGTGAAATTTCGATCATTAAATTGGTCGTGAATTAATTAGAATTATATACAGTTAAATTGCCATAGCTATGATTAGTTAGAGCTTAACGTTCTCCTTCGAGAAGGACCAGATTGATCCTGGTGTTCTTCCTGAGCGAGTTCATCCACTAGGCTATGATAGTCCTAAATTTTTCACCCAGCTTTCACAAGTACCCTTTTTGCCAGTTCTTATAGGGGCTCAAACAAAAAGGTTGACGAACAATAAATATCAATGGCATTCATTCAAGCATTCAAATGCCTTGGCTAACATATACAACTCGCATTTTAAAAATTTTAAAATCGTATTCGGAAGAATTTGTAATGTATCAGCTGCTTTATTTAGATTTTTTTTTTGGTCAATGGCATTTGAAAGAAGAAAGCGGAAGGCATGTGCGTCATTCCAAAACGCAATCTATGACGTGTCTCATGAGGAGAAATGTTCTGTTTGAATTAATTTTCTCGATTTTTGGCATTTATATTGAAATTTTCACCACTACATCTGTGGCACGTCCTTCAGCTACATCGATCGATTGGACATACAATTGTAGTATAAAATGAATTGGCGACATGGATAGAAACAATAACCACTGTAGCTGAAAGGTGGCCGCGAGCCTAATGACACTTCCTTAGTGAATTGAGGATTCTCGGAATACCAACTAGAAACCAAGCCTGTCGATCTATCCCAGCTCTCCGTAGGATTCTTCCTCTGATTTGTATTTTCACGTCAAGCGCATATACACATATATTGAAAAAAATCAGAGAAACCACTAGAAACACAAATGTTATAGTGATTCCGTGAGCCGTGTACTTTCTTGGAACCTTCAGTTCTTGATCCGATGAAAATGCAAAATATAACAGTAAGCATAAAAAATTGCAAAACGGTAAAATTCTGTATAAAACTATCTTTTCAGCGAATTGGGACGATTCTTTCAATGATCCGAATGTAGTTGAAAATGTCCATCACTCTACACTTTCATATCGTTTACTATTCGCTTACTATTCCCCAATAAAGTAGCAATGAAGACAATGAAGCAGAAAATTCGGCAAAGCAATACTAGTTAGTACACAGTGTCAATGCTTTTCAAAGAGACGACAGTAATTGTCTAGTACTCCTCCCTTAGAACTTTTTATTCATACGTACAAATAAAAAGAAGGCATTATAATAGGGGTGACGTAATCGATAGGAAGCGTCGGTGACTAAAATTAGAATGATTTTCAGAAGAAGGTAGGAATGCTCCTGAATCCTTGTTGGAAATGTGAAATATAATGACTTCGTAGCATTATTTACTTCCTTGACGAGATACGCCACGTAACTGATTTTCATTCAGAATTTCGGTTATTCTTGAATCTACATTTGACCTAATACAGGGACTTCCGGAAGCCTATTTAAATGGACCTCAGCGTTCTCATCAAGGCAAGGTCGCACTTATTGTTTATATAATCCGAAAAAGGAATAAGGTAGGCTGGCTTGGGTGAGATATGAACAAGGAAAGAGACCTCTCCTAACAACAGGAGTAAAGGAAATTTCCAGACAAATCAATATCTATTAATCACAGAGTAAATACAAAACTCACCGATTACAGAAGTCGTATGGGGATGTACTGAACTAATTTGTGTCTTAATGGGAAATAGATAAACATATGAATAGACCAACCCCCTCACCCTTTCTTGCTTTACCAATTGATTTCCTACTGTATGACGTGTTTTGTCATAAATTCGTTATCGCACAACAGGAATTCCTCTGGAACAGGATCAATCTCAATTCGTTTTTCGGCTTTCAGGCTTTGAAGAAGGCGAAGAGGCCGAAATTAAGCTGGATGAAGTTGTAAATCTTGGAAAGGCTTAAAACAAACAGCACAAAAGACAAGGACTCCTCGGAAAATAATTTAAAGGAAGTTTCTTAAAAAATCGTAGATCATCGAAAGTTGAGAGCCGGAAGAGTTGCGAGGTAACAAGAAAAACAAGAAATAAAATTTGTGTACCAAATTGGTAAATATTACATGTTATAGGTGTCACTGGGGCCTGAATACTCTTTCACGTGAAAGCAAACAATTCCAAGTATCACGGAATTTTGATAAGCCGTTTTTACAGCAGACATTTCATTGAACTGTCACATCTCGACATGTTTTTACTTCGGGGAATCCCTTGGAAGTATGTTTGTTATTGAATTTACTACTAAACAAAACTGTTGAAAAACGTCGGGAAGCGAAAAAACTCCTGCAAAACTTTCTACTTCTCAGTTCTACAAAGATTGAGACAAATCAACTGAGCCCGAAGTCCTGATTTGAGTCAAGATTTGTTTCAAATATTTACACTGTGAAGAATTGGGCGGAAGTGATGCAGTGGTAAAAAGCGCATTATCACACGCATATGGTTAGAGGACCGAATCCCAGGACTAATATTCGTTGCTGGCATCCAAAACTTTCCCACACCTATGGCAGGGGTTATCTGGTGCAAGGCTAATTGTTGGAGGATCAAAGTACTGATTTGTACATCAGTGTGCACTGGCTGCAAGTCACTGAATAGGTCCCATACTCCTTCGAAGCGCCACTACGATTCTGAGGGGAAGTCAAAAGCTGTGGCGCATCTCCGAAAGGAAGTCAAAAGCTGTGGCGCATCTCCGAAAGGGAATAAATCAGCGCCAAAAATTTTATCCCCATTTTTAAATTCACTCGCTTTTGGGAGCTGTCGGGACGTCTAGGGTTTTTGCTAGAGGACAGCCATTGTTCACGCTAAAGGCGCACTTTCTCCTTTGTAGGCAGCAGATGCTGATGGAAGGCTGCATCGGCATTTTGCGCTTCAATAGAGCGCTTATGCAAGCTTTCAACCGCCGATTCCCGATTTTGCATAACAATTAGTCCTCCGCAAAATCTCATCATGAAGATTTTCTTTCTTGGAAATACTAGAAAAAAACCCTAAAGAAAGGGATAACTCAAGGGGTTCCAATAGGCCGTTTTTTACTGCACCCATTCCATCGAATTGTAACACTTCAACATATTTTTATTTCAAGGAATCCCTCGACAGTAAAATTGTTTATTCTTGAATTTACTGTTAAACAAAGCTGTCAAATAGCAGTACCTGACAAGTTCATATCGTGAAAGGCAACAGTTTGCCCTTCAAGGGGACATTACTGCAAAGCATGTGACCCCTATCCTATTTCCCAACTGCAACTATAAAAAACCTAACACTTGAAAAGGGAAAAAAGTTGACGGATCCGTAAATTTGATCGTTTCTCTGGTTTGAAAAGCACCAGCGTAAGCCCTTTAAGTAGTAACGTCTGCTTTTTTGCGATTTTTCACCGTTTCATTCCATTCCTTTCATTCCAACCCCTTCAACTTTCAACAACCCTACCGTAAAAAAGCGTTAATATATGCCCGCTCGGTCGAAACATGTGATGCAGGAAACGATCAGGTTAGGGACAATGCGGAAAGAGGGACATTACCATATTTTACAAAATTAGATGGTACTCAAATTGTTTCCGTTGGAACTTTCTTTCAAGGGGTATCAGATAGCCATGACTTCGAACATGCCATTCGTCTTTTGTCCGTATGGACCTAGTTGACGTCAGCTTGCCGTTTCCCCCGAACTTTATTAAATATTTATCAGTCTCGGCTGCATGCAACCTATTGTCCGGGTTTCAAAAAAACCAAAATCATTAATAATAAATACTGTAACTACATAAAATCGAATATGTAACTGTCAGTAGATGTCCTTTTCAAAAATACTAGTTTGGTTTTTATTTCCAACCACACCATTATTATTCAGTAGATGTCCTTTTCAAAAATACTAGTTTGGTTTTTATTTCCAACCACACCATTATTATTTTTATTTTCGCTTTTTATATGAATTTCAAGGGGAATATTCAGAAAAAGATGTATATATACTGTAAGATATGATACCGACTTGGCTTCAGACGGATGCGACGCCAGAAATGACTATCCTACTGATGACCAGGTCCACTAATTACCCCTCTCATGAAATTCCAGGAAAAATTACTGTTGCCAGCCCGTCGGACGTGGTGACAGAAGTCTAAAACGGGAAGGTAATTGAACAGAAGGTTTAAAAGGTCTCACCTTGAGAAACGGGCTGTCACGAACGGAAAATGTCGGCTGCTCCATTTTTCGCAGTGTATGTGACAGGATTGAAAAATTGTGATGAATTCACTACTGGTAATGCCGGAATAACGCACCCACGCCACGATCTGTTCAGACTCGTCAGCACTCTTCTTGAACTACCACAAGTAGTGGCCGTAGGACCTGGAAAATAGTTGCTCACCCGCTGTGGTTCATCATCAGAATGGAAACAGAAGGTTATTTTCGCAGCACTGGTACAAAATAATAATGAAGGAAGGCAAGGTTCTCATGCAATATGAACAGCTAAAAATCCAATAAAATCGATCACGATCCTGCGAACAAGGATTAAAGATCATTACAAATCTGGTCTCCCTGGGAACTGAACTTTTGACATCTCAGAAATAGTGAGGACATACTGGATATAGATTCTTCAGGCAAAAGCACCGGAAATAAACACTATTAGTCTCCCGCAACTTATAAAATCTCGCGCAAAAAGCCTCGCACGGTTGCTCCGCCCCCAGCGACCTCAACGATCAGATAGCCCCGCCTAAGATATATTGTGCCACCGATGAATTCTTTCTAATCTTCTGGAAAAACTTTCTACGCAAATGACGAGGTGTACGCCCAGAGAACACCTTGGATTTACTATAAGAGCGATGCCTGCCTAACCAACGTGTTTTCGATGAATCAAAAAATTCATTAATAAGTTCAATAAAGGA
>UZAF01021014.1:0-12201 GCA_900617895.1 Haemonchus placei | reverse complement strand
GGTTTTTCGAAGCTTTTTTTCACTTTGGAAACACCGATGCACGCAGTTTCTTCACCTCAGTCTCACTAGTTTCGATCTTGTCTTCCATTTTTCATCATAATCTGGATTACCCAAAATTATCGTGAACTGTGCCTTTAAACTCTTCACATCGTTTGTCAGGGAGCAGAATGAAGAACAGAAAGCGTCAAACATGATGAGAAGAGCACGAGCTTCAGCTCATCAGGAGCCCGGAAATTTTGACCATGCATCGGGCTTTGGACCCCAATTGACCCACACCGAGTCTGAAAGGATTAACCATACATCAACTCGAAAATAAATTCTTTGTTTCCATAGGCAACAGAGGGTTGGTCGCCATGGTTTATACTGTTTTTTCTACTGAATCGAACTACACAAAATTCTAGCAATTAGGCCCTACTGAGGAGCTTTTCTCGTTTCAAGATTGTAATGTTGTGTTGCTGATGATTTCCCGGAAAAAGCCAAATTCATGAGGAAAAATGGAGTTTACCCGCTCGAGAGCAAACCCTTGACAATAAAATGACAATAACACTAGAAGTATGAGCACCACGATCTTTGATACTGCATGACAAAGGCAAACCATGGTCTTGCTTAATTCTACAATGAATGTTGAAAGTATAAATCGCGTTTAGCGACGATATTCTTCTCTTATAAAGGGTAGATCCAAAGAGTTCATCGAGAAAATGAAAACGGTACAAGCAGGACTTGGTAGAACAAGCGAAATCAGACTCAGACAATCATTATTCCAAATTACACCAGAAAAATTCGCAGGAAAATGAAATTGCGAAGGAGCAGTGGAGTATGAATGTAATTATTGTTATTGTTTCACCATAGTATAGAATGAGCAATAAGAAGGTGGTAAGCGTGGCACAGATGAACGGTCGAATCGGTTCAGGGAGCAGGGTCTGCTACGGCCATTTAGACGATTATTTAATAATCAACCCCACTTCTCAATTCCTTCTATCTTCCTAAAGATAACAATGGGTAATACAGCGTATATCTGCCTACTGGGTCATTTCTTAGACCGATCTAGCCATTTGTCTGCGTCACTGCTCGATATGAAGAATAGCTTGTATCCATCATTTTCCAGATTGTCGTCTTCAATTGCTCCATTGATCGAATTCGTCCAAGCCGAAGTTTCGCTCTGCCTCGGTACGACACTTCGCTAGCGTTCGCCCAGACCACAATAGGCATCGTGGAGTCCTATGCGTTTGCCAACATGTCCGCCCGAAATCTCAGTATAACGGGCTGCACAGTTGGAAAGATTATGCGATTTGCGGCTGCAAGCAGTCGCTTCATTCACATGCGAATTGATGACACTCGCATCGAATCCATGGAAGAGGGCTTGTTCCAAAACTCGCATCTCAAAAGTCTCACCATCGAGACGTCAGCCATCGCTCAGGTGCTCCCGTTGACCTTCCAACGGTCTGCCATAAGCGAATTGAGAATCGTTCTGACGGACATTGGTAGCCTTGACAAGCACGCCCTCAGAGGAGCAAGACTTCATACTTTCATCTTGGACACAACAAATGTGCACAACGTGAGAGGAAAGCCTTTTCTCTTGGCTGAGGTAAGAGTTCGTTAGAATTTTCAGTAAATGAAGTGCGCAACATAAACTCCCGAGCCCACATAATACCTGACTGGTAGCTCATGGAGAGACGGTGCTACCCTCGAAAGGTTCCTGGATGGGAGCAGCAGATTCTACTGGAGACCTTACAGATGTCTAGAAAATAGATTGAGGGTTATCGCCGTGTGAAGCGATGGTTAGTGGTAATTAAAGATGCCCGTGCATTTTCCCGGTCGTCTAGCACCCCTGTTGCCCCTTCCCAAGCACCTATAGAGGTCGATGGACAGAAACTGTGGGCACCTATGACCGAGAATATATTGCAGCATAATTTCTGCACTATCCTTCCTCAAAAATATTCCTCATTGCTTATGAACGCCAATCCTTTACTGCACTTCACNACTCCGTGAACCCCCCCCCCCCCCCCTCCTCCCTATACAGACCCATTCAATAACGCCCATTACGAACTATTCAAATCCTATCAAATTCAGGAAAAGAGTTTTTCTGAAAACAAACGAGATTGCGATAGAAATCGGAAACACAGAAATGTTTTCAGATAAACGCTTTGCGGATCGTTAACTGCAGGCTGCGTGGTACTCCGGCCCGTGACGTTTTCTGGAGGCTTACCACAACTCGCCTTTCGGTGACCAACACAACCTTTGACTGTGATCCGGACGATTGCGAAGTGAACTCGATGCTTTTAAAGCCACCTCGTCACGAACTCTTGTGGACGTTTGAGGGGAATTCGTGTAGAACTCCACCGGCACCTGCCACCAACGGGAAAGCTCTTTGTACTCGTCCAAGTGTACTTCACCGATCAGGACTGACTTGTCGACGGAGTTGGGCCATAGCCGATTGTGTGTGCAGTGGGTCGTCATCCGCTTCTTTGCCAGATCTCAACGCTTCTATTGTGATCATCGGAGATTGTGAACATTTGACAGTGGAGAGCCTGAAGATCTCATCCCAGGCTCTTTACCTTTTTAGAATTGGTCGATGTGATTTTGTGAAAATACCGACGATGACGAAAGCTCTAAAAATCTACCACTCGAATGTTTTTATCCATGAAAGAGCGTTTCTCAACAATCACATTTCTGTGATGGCCCTTTCACATACAAACGTTCGCAAAGTCACTCTGAAGGCTTTTGTGAATGTCACAATCGACAATTTAATAGTTGGCAACTCTTCACTGGCTGCATGGCACCCAGATTCCGTTCAAAGGTCGAAAATTGGAAATGCAAGTATCGTTGATTGTAAAATAGGATCTATCCCTTCTCTTCTGCGTGCAGTTCGGCATTTGCTCATAAGCAACAGCGTACTCTCCAATACTGACGGCCTTTCCGCAATCGAAGACGTCCGCCTCAGTAACAATACGATACTTTGTTGCTGTGGTAGTGTAAATACTCCTTGTACAAAAGACAAAAGAATGAGACAGAAATGTGAGGATCATTTCGAGTATTTGAATTGTGATGTCGGCAGTTATGCGAATGACCGTGAATTAATGCCGTTTTTGTTGCTTATGTTGCTTATTGAATATATTTGTTGAATTTGAATAAACAGTATTTTCTATAAACATCTTTTTTTGGTTCGAGAAGCAAATGGAAATTTCTTGAATTCGGCTGAAATGAGATGACTGTCAAGCTCTGTTTTACTTAGTAGAGCGCAAGGTGAGCCAGAGAACTACGAGTGACAGGAGCCAGAGGCTTCCACTCAGAAAAGGTTGTTCACTTTCGGATTTGTTTGACACGGTAAACCCTATTCGGGTCTGAAAAAAACCAATATCCTCGATCTTTGAAAAGCTGGCTGAAATCTGAGTAATAATCTTCAATTATGCATGACTGGACGTTTAGAGTCAGCGATCAGATTACAAGGTCGTTCAGAGTTCAGATGACGTCCTCGACCCCTTCCTTGACACGCATATACCTTTGCAGGGCGACCAACCGCGTTTTTCTGAATTCAGATGGAATGAACATGACCTTGTAGAGCTGTAGTAACCCTATTGTAATTCTCAGATGACGGATCATCCACAGAAATGGTAGTGGCAAGAGATTCGAGGTTTTGACTAAAAACCTGAATGACTATAATTTGATTTTTAATTTCCCGAACTAATAGACTTTCCTTCCTCTTTTGGCTTCCTCTTCCTCTTGTCTTCTTTACCATGGCTCAAATTCGAGACGGGGCATGTTTTCAAAGAATGTTGACGCCAGTGTTGACGACCTATTAATGGATGTTCAAAAACGTCCTTGGACCGGTTTGCTTATCAGCCCAAAAGGAATTTTATCGATTTATCACCATGTTTTCTGGTTCGTTATCACCGCGTTGTTTACGAATGGATAGGGTGTGCCCCACTACATGGCTGGCACGTGAATGTTCGTGAGCGGTCTTATTTTTTGAGACTGTTGTTGACTGCAACCTAGAAAAACGGTGTAATTGGCTGCTCTTCAGATATGACCCTGGAAATGCCCATATTTTTCCAACTAACAATAAGACGATCCTGTGGCCCCCAGGTATGCCATATGGGGCACTGTCGGGTCAAAAACAGCCTAGATAGGGCACAATAGTGGCTCAAACACCGGGTTCGTTGACGTCCACAGCCAGGGCGGGCGAGTTTTAACGACGTTGTAGGAACGTGTTAGGACTCACTGGAAGTGGCATTCTCTACTATTTAAAGCAACCACTGAATACGTTCTGCGGGCTGTAGTCGCTCCTGCTGGTAAGGTGAATGGGCAACCTCCTTTTCTCTAAAGCAACAGAAGTCAACATCTAGAAAAACTGTTCTATACGGTAGGGTGGGTCTTCCAAAAAAGAAAATCAAAGTACTGAATGGGGGCCTAAGGAATAGATTCGAACAATTACTACTATGGGCTCAAATGTTGCTGAATGATCGGTGTATGTAGGTGGAAGTGCGAGAAGATAGAAGTACATACGCTGGCAGGCCACCGCAAGTCACTACATAGGCCATCTTTGAATATGCTTTCAGGATTCTGAATGAGAGTCGAATGAGGGGTTCATCCCACAAACGACAATGAGTGAAGCCAAAGACGTTATCCCGCTCACTGGGTAAATTGTAACCCCTCTCTCGCTTGTAGTCTCTCAGTGTAATGAAAAGCTGCTGAATACAAAACTGTCTTCAGTAAGCTTTCCAGTCAGAAACCAATACCGTACCCATGCTAGTCACGTGTCTAAGGCCATATAAGCGGCCTCAACTGCATGAGCTTCTTTCCAGCAAGCTACTAGATGTACAGAGTGCGTCAAAATTACTTGCTCGAAGTTGCAGAGTTTGACCTATTGATTTAATGCGACGATGATCTATCGATTAGCCGCGAACATGTAAGGCACTTCTTCCTTTATCAAGAACACAACCTTCGATCCTCAGCTCTTGCTCCTTTCAAAATGGTTGGACCTCATCCTCTCAGACTCGCGATTATTCAGTTACATCAGATGAATCGCTGTTCCAAAATCGTCGCAAAAACTCTATCAATCAGCAGAACTGGGGACTTCACCATCAATGATTCGAGGAGCTCGGTACTACAGATGACCACTAAGGAAGGACCACCAACTGCAACTTTCACGAGAAAAGTTAAAATTAGATATGGAGCGGCGCAATCCGGAGAGATCGATGAGAAAATTGCCAAAAAGCTGGGAATAAGTCATGGTTATACTCGCCGTATAGTTAAAGAGAAGCTAGGATTGACATCTTATCGATGCCGAAAGGTGCACCTTCTCACTGTATCTATGAAGAAAAACCGTGCACCAGAAGTGTAAGATGCTCCTCCAACGGCTCGCGTCAGCGCGCCACCGGACATTGTCTTCTCCGATGAAAGGCTGTTCACGTTGGAGTCGACCTTCAACCATCAAAACGATCGGGTGCTCTTCTCGACAGCTGAAGAAGCTAACGAGAGGTGAAAAATTCATGGACGCTCTGGACTTGCAGAAAAAATTATGGTTCGGGCAGCGATCACTTACGAAGCAAAGTCCCCGCTGGTTTTCATCGGTAACGATGTTAAAATCAATACGGAAGTCAACATGAGAGTGTGTTGAAAATATCTTGTTTACGTGGACAAAATACCACTTTGGTTCTAGACCGTTCGTGTTCCAACAGGATTCAGCACCGGCCTATAGAGCGAGGGTGTCCCAACAGTGATGCCGAAAAACCCTCCCAGGGTATGTCGATGCTCAGGAATGGCCATCTAATAGCCCTGATCTGAATCCAATGAATTATTCCGTATGGTCGCTACTGGAGAGCAAGGCCTGCTCTAAGCAACACCACCCAATTGATTCGCTTAAGAAGGACTTGCTCGGACCATTGAAGGAATACCTTTAAAGTACCTTCGCACCACAGTGGACGACTTCCCCGTAGGTATTAGAGCATATGTCCGAGCCCGTGGAGGGATTTTCGAGATTTGAATTGATCGTGTAATGGTTTAATATGGATAAAGTTTTGTAGAAAAATTATCCCTCAATCTATCGTTTACCCAACTTTACAGCTTCGGATATTTTAGCAAGTAATTTTGGCGCACCCTGTAGAGTGCTCAAAGTAAAAGGGATTTTCTGTAGAGAGATTAGCCGAATCTAATGGCAGATGATGAGGAGGTATCGGAAAGTTATTTGGCAAAAACCAAGAAGATCTCAAGGCCAGGCAATTTATGGTATGGCTGCGTATCATATGTGTTGAATAGTCGACGCGCAGTCGTAGGCCAATTACGGTAGGTCGAAAAGCTTGCCGTACTGCCTCTGCATCTTTATCCCTTTACTACTTTATTTAATTACTTTATTACGACGAATAAAGAAGCATTGCTTCGCGCTTACAAATCATATGTTCGTCCGTTGGTGAAATCTAGTTCTACTGTTTTCAATCCATCAAAAAGAAAGCATATATATGCTTTGGAGAAGGTTCAGAATAATCTTACACGTAAATTGCTAATTCGACTCAATGCTTTCCTCTATGACAAAATACCAGAAGCTGCAATGAGGAATAAGTATCTGGGAATATCAACTTTCCAATCCAGACGTAATATTTCTGACCTTTGTTTAGTTCACAAGATGATACACGGTCTATCTGGTTCTGGTTTATGTAACGTTTTCAAATTATGCCCTCGAGAAGAAGAGGAGGATCCAGCAAGATTTCTCTCAGCCAACCCAAAACAACTTTGCGGGCCAAAAGTTTCTCGTTCAGAACTGGGAGTCATTATTTGATGCTCTCAAAAAAGGTACCGTTGAACATATCTTTGGCTCAATTTAAACATCGGATGGCTAAAATGCTGTTAAGATATGACACAGAGTAAGAGCGTTTTTATGAGACAGACTACTGAACCATAAAACTTTCATTTACTACTGTAAGATTTTGACATTTGGCTTGACTATATGGAAATTGTATTAGTTTTCGGTGTTTTGTTGATGTACTTTTCACACTTGTGCCTTTTGCACACGTAATAAACCTATAACCTATAACCTACTACAACAATATGGATCTACTGCACTGTACCGTAGTCTACCCAACTTCGAACGTGCATAAAATATTGTCTCAGTCTGCAAACTATGGACACCATTTTTAGAAATTCATCATACATCGTGTGTGTCCTGATCAGTACGTGAAAATCAATTACTAAGACCTTGTGTTGCTCATTTTTGTGGTCATGATCAATGAGCCCAGCGGAAAGAACCGGTTTTGTACGACCTATTTGCCAGACGAAGCATTTATATAGAACTCAGAAACACGTAGCAAAGAGCTGCTGGATACAGTCTAGTACATACAACTGTTGAATCTGAACTGTGACAACAGTGAAGGCTTAAAAGTTGCCATTCGACTGTTCTGTACTACGATGTGAGATTGATCCTAGCAGATCGTAAAGAGTGATACAGGAGGAAAATGTTAGCCAAAATTTGTTTCTCTTGGAAAAGCTACAGAGAAACAACTAGAAGGATGGATGACAGACGGCACTATGAACGAACGCGATTAAAGAAATGCAAAAATTCTCAGAACAGAAGGGAACATGACACAAAATGTACAAATAGGTAAAGTCAAGGAGCCAATCAATGCGCGGAAGCTGCTTGCCTTTAAATGAAACGCTTCAGTAAATCCCCGTCATGATGGCATGCTGATTCTAAGTGGAATTACAAACTGCCGCTATTTTCAGTTCCGACGCGCCTTTTTACAGACTCCGAAGCAGTTCAATTCCCTAGGTAAGCTGGGTAGCAAACATCAAATAGCTAGACATGACGACAACTTGTTACGATAGTACACGAATTGGACAACACAAAACGATGGGTGCTTTAAAAATGGCGAAAAAGATTATAAAGAGAATATATGAGGCGGTAGCATATTGAGCTACAACTCCTGATGACCGTACCGGTCAATTGGCCACATACAGTCACAACCCAACGGCACATTCCGTAACGTATGCGGAGTCCAGTACGCAGAACCGAGAGGACGTCGTGAGACGTGGACCTGAAGTAAAAAGCTTTTCATACCGGTGCTGATCCAAACTTCATACTACAGTAATCGCCCAACTATTTATAAAACCAAGGGCCGAGGTGACGTAGTGCCAAGTGAGCGCCAGCACTTTCGTAGCCAGCTGATCAGACTCGACGTAGTGGCGACATAAGCCAGAAGATCAGACACGCAACCCAACCAAGCATACCGTCTCGCTCGGGTTCCAGTCAGGATCGCGTAATTGGTCCAGTCACATACTGGAGGTGGAAAACAGTAACTTGTACATTGGCTGACTGCCGCAATGCTGCAGAGGAAAATATAGGCCGAACAAGTGTTCTAACTGCCGCCACGATTCGAGTAGAGTAGACCGAAATGCATCCCGAAACGGCTTTCAGGGCCTTCTTCCAACTATCCACAAGGCACCAAATATCATCGATTATGTAATGTTATGGAGAGTTTCTAAGGTACATCCCACAGTGATAAGAGCTGGTCCTGTGGTTTCCCCCACAGTGAATTTGCAGGACCTAGAAGTAGACCACGAGACACTGTCGGGTCAAAAAACAAGCTGGACAGGGCGTGATAAGGGCTTCAAAACCATCTCGGCCACGCCTAAAAGTGGCCGAGTCTTATCAGTCTTGGAGTGGCAGCACAATTCACAATAGAGCACACATGTTGCGCATTTGACAGCTAGTCGTGACCAGTCGACAGTTAGAACACTTGTTTGGCCTATATTTTCCTATGCAGCGTTGTGGTAGTCAGCCAATGTACAAGTCACTGTTTTCATCCTCCAATATGGCGAAGAAAAGCTTTTTTTTGACTCCTTGGCTTACTGTACCAAACGCAAAACATATCTCGCATGTGGAAGCTTGTTTGAAAAGTACTTCCATGCCACTTCTACCGTCATCGATCTCATAGAATCCGATTTCAATTATTTTTCCGGAGCCTTCTTTATCGATTTTCACCAACTTTCACATTTTCTTTGTCAGTTTTGCACACAGTGATCGTGAACTGTGGCTCCAAATCAAACGGTCTTTATTGCCACGACAAGAGAGATTCAATAATCTATATAACACTTTCTTTTAACGATGAAATTCCTAACCACCACCAGGTTGACAAATGCCGGTTCCAAGAGTTTTAGAGGCGATAAATGAAGTGGTTACTTGTTTAATGACTTCGCTGCCTCTGAACTTTTTTGTTCCTTAACAAATGTTGCTGAAGGATCAGTGTATGTAGGTGGCAATGCACCGAATGGAGAACCTTTACCGGATTATACAGCACTAGAAGAAAGACTAGGCGTGCTTCTTGTCGAGTGAAACAGCTTTTCTCGGTCATAAGAAAGCGATCCTCATATTGTTATGGGGCGAAGTAATTTTGCAAAAGGGAATTTGGCAAAAAATTCCAATCCTACATATAGCATTGTCTCCACTCTCCCTATAAGCTGAAGATTGTGCTGTTTGTGGCAGTTTAAAAGAAAGAAAAAAGTGAAATAAAAACACCCATCTATCCTGCTCCCACTCCCTTCAGATAGCCGCTTTTGAGCTCTTTCATATAATTTGTTGGTGGTGGTACTCGGGCTCTGTGACAAGAAATTGTCAAACAAGTCAAAAGGAGCTTGAACTTTAGCTGCTCCCGGGAACACTTTGCTTTGAGATGGATTAGATTCGTCAATAAATGGATTATTTGCTTTATTGTGACTAAAGTCACTTCGGAACATTGAGCTTTCAGCTAGGTTTCAAAAACTATGTTTTCTACTCTGGAATGAAACACTTTTTGCAACTTTCACGCTGGTTAGGTTACCTTTACCCGACTAACAAATGTAACCCTAAAAGAATATATGAGACTGTTGGAAAAGTCTTTGCACATTTTCATTTCCGTGTTGTGAAATCTTTGAGGACTGCTTTGGAACATTCATTGCAGAACGTGTATAAGTGCAGGTCAACTCATTCTTCACACCATACATGCCGTTTCGCAACGGTCACAGCTGGAAGAATCGCTCTCGGCTCAAAGCAACTCAAACTGCCTTTCTTTCATATGTTCAGTGAGAATGTCAATCCAAATCGTGCGACAAGGGAAATATGTGATGCGATGAGAAAGTTCATTTCCTCTTACAGCACAACAAGAAATTGGTACCACAATTTCAAATGGCCACTCTGACTAAACCGAAACGGAACACGATGTGGTAGGCCAGATGAGCTGAATGGCTTGAAGAGTATTTCTGGCGTAGTACCCGCGCGAGCTAAAACAGGAGCTCAATAGCCATCACGACACAGTAGCTGCCCATTTGCATCCACTCGGAAAGACTTGGAGAGACGAAGCTTGGACAAGTCGTGAACTGGGTGGTTACCACCTCCAAATGAGTAAAGTCTGAACCTGTTGACTTTTCGACGCACATTCGCATGGCCTGAAGGCTTTATCGTGGATCACAGGAAGAAACGCCAGTGGCATAGACGCGTAGCACATGGAATTGCGACACGCAAACCTGACTCCAACCTAAGAAGGCAATGTTCAGCGCTTACAGGTATTCGAATCGCTAACTACTGAGAATTACGGCAGTCAAACTATACTATTGGCACCGAAGCCCAGTGTTCTCTGATAAACAGGGTTACTGCAGCTCTACGAGAGAAACATCGGAAAGTCTACTTTCTCTACGACAATGCTCGCCGACACATTGCGAAGGAGACACAACAGAAACTCCAAAGCCTGGGATAGTATATGCTGAACCACCCGATGTCTTCAGCAGACGTGGTCAATGCATTATCACCTGCTTCTGTCGCTATCAATCAAACCCCCAATTTCCCCCTCGCTACTTCGGGAATTCTAAGCAAGCGGGATCCAAAAGTTGTCCGATTAGTAGCAATACCTTGTCGAGGATGATGCTGCATTTATTTGCTAATCGACAGCTGTATTGAAGGAAAGAATTACCGGAAAAAAATTCGAAATGTGCAAAGATTTTTCCGACAACCTGATATCTCTGATAGCATTTTCTTCCTTGTTTTCTCTTGCAATCGTTTTCTCTTAAGAAGCGTGTGATGTCATCTATCTTCATTTCAGAAATGAAGTTTACTAACCGTGCAGAATGGTACTACATGACAAATTTAAAAATTACTGAAACAGCCATAGTCTAAAATCAACCTTTGCCCATTAGATATTTGATATTGGATTCTGTTCTCCTGACCAGAGAGAGGGATGCAGCGAAAAGCTACCTTACTTCTAAAACTGTGGTGTATTATGGCATTAACAAGATTACCTAAGTCACTCACTTGATTGCTAAATCTTGAACACAAAAGAAGTACTATATTGAATACGGGTATGTATTCAATATAGTACTTCTTTTGATTATTTACTAGGATAAACCAAAATTATTTACTAGGATAAGAAAACCTTGTCAATAAAATCGGATAACGGAAAAAGCAAATCCAAGGGTATTTATGCAATCCCAAATTCTCCGGTGTTCATCATTCCCGTATTTGAGACACGCACCCTCACGCGCTTCCTTTCAGATTCGTGTCAGGACGGCGCAGCGAGAACCGCATCGGCGGGGTCCCGTCAAAGAAGAAATGCCCCTGAAGATCAATACGCCGATGTGTCGAGAGTGATCAAATTACTGTAAGCGAATTGATGATCAGGAGGGAGGGAGTCGCAGGAGTAAATATGCTTGAGAAAAGAAGAAACGCGGGAAGAACTGTATAGAAGGGAACCCTCGAGAGGGAGGGGTCGTCAATAATTTTTTGTCACCCTCCGCCAACCCTCTACCCTCACGTAGTTTGTGGATTCCGTGCACTAGGACCCTCCAGCGTAGCACCCTTAGTGAATGCTGGTAGGACGAACCCCCGTAGTTCGTGAGATAGGTAGAATCACGATATTGAGGAAGGCCTAAGTGTTCTTTCGCGGCTGGACCTCCCGTGGTTCCCTCTGTGCACCCACTGGTCAATCGTTTTGTTATTATAGACCTTTTTGCTTCCCGACTGTTCTTTGTTTTATTGTTCGTGTTTTTTTCCATTGCAATAAACTTGTAAACTACCGTAATTCGTCGAACAGTCGTAACTGAAGCCACCCCTACTCGGTGTAGTATCAAAGAGCCTAAAGAGGGACCTTACAATCGTCGCATCGTTCTGAATGCGTATGTGGCCTGTACAATGAACTGCAGTGTTAGCTCGACCTTGGAGGGATGGAAAGCTTGGCTGTTCGGGGC
>UZAF01021010.1:0-15015 GCA_900617895.1 Haemonchus placei | reverse complement strand
ACTCAGGTCAGTTTTCAATTGAGCAATGTAAGACCAATCTTTCGCTGATTATATAAGCTAGTTTTGCGGACAGTCTACCATTTATGTCCCCACGTCCCCCAAATGACCTCCCACCGCTCTAAATCCCTTTCTGCGAGTTTTCAGCTATTTCCTCTAGTTCTCCACTGAGTCGCATGGCACAACGTTTTCATTTTGACGTGCGACGTTCGAGACAGTAGTTAGTCAATTATAACAGATCTATAGAGTCAATAAACTAACCCAAATTCAGGCCCCACTTCCAAAAACTTGTCCCGACTTCTGGTATATGGTAGTGCAAGAGAAATCAGTAGCCATTCTTATGTTATGTAATTTTATAGAGCAGGTGAGTACTGCATAGCCCAGCCAATTGGTTAATCAATTTACATCAGCTTTAACGCAGAATGCTAAAAAGTGTGCTGAATATTTTCCTACCGAGGAAGACAAGCCGTGTTCATTTGAAGGAGGTGTCACAGTTCAATTGAAGAAACAAGAGCCGGTCAGCATTTTACACGACTTCTATCTTAGTATGGTGATAACTTACCTGTGTAGCTGCTTGAACTTACCTATAATTCCTGTCACGTTCTACTTCTGCATGTCTTGTAGTTCTGAAGGCCCATGAAGGCACCCCTATTCAAGCGAGGCTCTGACAAGTTTGTTCTCGAAGTAGTGCCAGTAACAGGAAGAAATTGTTCGAGCTAAACAATAGTAGTGTGGTGGGCATGAGTGGATTAGGAGAGACGCTCGCTCCCGCAGTAAAAGGAGCTCACCCATGGGAGTGGGCAATATGATTCCGCACAGATGCTCTTGAAAAGTTAGAGTTTCAAATTTTTGAAGCTACCAAATTGGGAAAAAACAAAAAGAGTTCACAAATTAGATGGGGAAGGTTCACTGATAAAAAGCTCGAAAAGGTTAAGTTAGGTTATTTATAACGTTGGCGACCATGCGTCCCGATGCCACGACGCACGTTTTCGGCTAGCTAGGATATTTAAATCATTTATCAGGCGTTCGTATAATTTTTTCATGTTTTCATGTATCAGTTAAGCTCAGCCTTCTAAAGAATCTTGAAGCATTGCGGTCTAGGAACCATTCATTTCTGACTACAGATATAAGAGAAAATAAAGGTTAATGTAAGGACAACATAAAAACGCGGTCGCCAATGGGTTATGGATCGCGTTAAGATTGAGAGCCAATCAGTAGGTGATGACTTGAAAGAGGGAAGGAAAGGCAGGAAAGAAAGCGAGTTCACGATGAGCAGAGCGAGAGATGACTCCATCAAGGAAGGCTGCACAAGAAATCCACCAAGCGTTCCGAAACACTCACACAACGGCTAAGTGAATGAACATCATACAGCTCTCTAAGTGAAATAGTAAGCGTTCAGAAAAAAAGATAGTTCAATGGCAAATGTAGTGGCAAATGGCAGGTGTGAGTTCACGAGTAGTGGCAAATGGCAAGTGTGAGTTCACGACTGCCACCAAGTCACTCGCGGCGGTAGACAAAGTGTAAATGATTTTGACAAAAGTTTCATTCATTTCTCAGAATCCCCCATCAGCCCCCCAACTTCGCCTATACTATGATTACTACTTCGTGTACAGGACCGGTACCAGCGAATGCTAGTCAGTCTTAGGAGGGAAGCTCAGCTGGCTTGGGATGGATTCATTTTCCACATCCTCCGTCTACATCCGTATAGTGCAAGAGTACATTAGAAGACTGCGAATCACGGAAACATTTTCCTACTCTTTACAGCTACCGTTCCCATTCGAGACTAAAATTCATATACTCGTTCGACATTTGGAAGTAAGCGTACCAGGCCAACCGGTGCACAACTGCAAGCACTATCATTGGCAGGATTGGCCGGATCGTGGAGTCCCAGACGCCGATCTAGCGCCAATTGTGTTATTGTCGAAACTCAAAGATAGTCCGTAAGTTTCTTCCCACTTCATTCGGAGGTCCGCACAGTGGGCACGATAAAGGGGTGAATAATAAATATATGTAAGTACTTTCAGCGCTCCAATAATTGTACACTGCTCGGCCGGAATCGGACGCACAGGATCCATAGTTCTGATCCAACACGCCATGGAGCTGTTGCACATACCCGCGCCTTTACTTGAAATCTCCACTTATCTTATAGAACTACGTAAACAAAGAAATAATAGCATACAGGTTTGTCAACCGGAATAGCAGGCACACGAATTTAAGGATGGCAGAATCAGATAATTTTTCACTTTCTTCTCTACCAAATAAACCGGAACGATTCCCTCATTCAAAGTCTTTCGGACTACTGTTAACTTTGTCCGCACTGTTTCTTTCTAATCAAACTGAGTCTCTACCGGAATTTCCCTCCCAAAGCGGTCTCATGCTTTCCAGACATTGATGGGCATGAACCGGATGCCTACAAGTGGGACCGGTGTCGGTTCACCTTTGTTTATAAGTCTAAAGCGATTGCTTGATTTCCATGGCTTCGTAATCATTCGTTTCTCTTCTTATAATTAGGAAAGACCTGAATCCCATTTTGAGCAGCATCAGTGATGACTTGATTACTTGAAACTCGTAGAGCCAACTTATGATAGAAAGTTATTAGTTACAATTTTACACTATTGACTGATATGCTTAGATATTCCTCACTGTAGTTCTCCTTTCGCTGAAGGATCTTCAGCCAATTTGGCAACGCTATGGTGAAGCGGACCGTGGGTAGATCCAGAGGGATGGGATCCTTGCTGGTTGAGTCGATTTATACCTTCTGTCTTCTGTCTCCTCAGTCATATCCACATATCGCGGGAAGTTCCCAAATGGGGNTCGTATCCTGCATACGAGCTCAGCCAAAAGTTCGCATTCAAGTGGATCGAAAGCAGCTGCTGTCTGCCTAGGCAAGCTACACTTGGGGGTTTAGTTGGCATGGGTTTCTTGCCAAGAGGATACCCACTCTATCCAGTCCGTTTGAGTTTATTATGTTGATCAAAACCATCTTCGTAATTCGCAAATAGCCATAAACAAGAAATCCAATAGCTGGTCCAAAGAGCTGATTCCTACACACTATTTTATTGCGGAGGGCCCCATCAGGTGAATCTCACGTAATAGCAAATGAGGCTCTGGCCGAGGACGTCAAACTGGGAAGAGCATCTGCAATGCCGGTCGGAGTTTCGTCAACCACAAGGGCCCTGCGGATTGCTTCGTTGTTCTTACAGAGCAGTTAATTCATCATCACTGGTGATGGAAAAAGTCATCTAGTCACACTCGATGGAGGTCGCATTGATCTCGAAAGATCGGATCGGGTGACCAACTCGCGCGGAACTCGCTTTTTCTAGGAGGGGTTTCTAATAGTTAGTTCATCTTTTTATTGTGAATCAGACGCCTAAATTAAGATGTAATTCCAACACGTTGGTCATCTCACGTCTAACCAATTTAATTTTCTGTGTATGTTACACGAAAGTATTCTTCGTTCAAGTTCTGAATCCACCTATTCGTTAACTTGCACGCATTAGCATAAGCGACATAAATTTTTTTCAGACTGAACACCAATATCTATATATTCACCAAGTACTGCTGCTGTATTTAAAGAAGACAAAGTATCTAGATGAAAGCGTGACACCATATATGGAAGCGTTCACGAGGGACTATATAAATGCCACGAAGGGTTTTTGAAGACCGGTCACTACCAAACGTCATGGAACTCTATCGTCATTACTATCATTGTCAGTCAGATCATCAACCATTGTATCAAATCAACTTTCACCAACGTGTCTTCGTTTTATGTACTGATGTATAATCTTAGTGAAAATGAATTTTCATGCATCATTAACCTGACTGGAAACAATATATACTACTGTATCAGGACATTGGTTGATTTAGGTCATGAAGAAAAGTTTATAGTTGAGGAGTATTCAGTGAGGGTTCACCATTAGGCATTACTGCTCCGAGGTGATTTCATGATTGGTACATTTGGTACTCAAATTAACCCATAAGTATGTCGAAATTAACCGATAAGTATGTCGAAGAGCGAAAATAAAATCTTCGCGAAAGTACTTCTGAATAACTCTATGGCTCTATTGTTACAGTGCTCTCCTGCAATCGGCCCCGATTGCCAAGGTAAGTGAAAGAAGTAAGAAGTAAGTGAGAGACGTGCCCAACGTGTAGTAGGACCTGTCAAGTTGCTTTTCATACAGTAGATCCCACCAATGAGTAGACCAAGTCTCTCCAGTGCAGCGAAAAACAACATTTGCATTATTCGCATTCCTTAACAATGGTCAAATCTCAATAACCGAGGACGGAATCGGGCGTCAAACGAGACCTTCTATTTTTTCGCTCTTACGCTCAGTTGCGTACGAGCTTCTTCTCCTTCCTGCCGTTGATTACGCGCAGTCGCAGGGTCCGCAGCACTCGTTAGATGCCGGATATTTGTTAGCCTAAATAAGATCCTTGATCACGGCTCTCCATCTTTCCTTTGGAGCTCCTCGTGATCGTTTCCCTTGATTCTTGAATCTCATGGCTTCTCTAATCGAAAGACTATGTGTTTGTTCTTCGCTGCATGTGTCCATACCAACAAACCCGCCGCTCTGTTATTGTCAGCTGAATGAGAGAGCTGTACTGCCTGGCTGTCCTGCCTTCCTTGTTCCTAACCCGATCCAGCCCTGTTTAACTGAAAACACATCTTAGCGTCATCATTTCTGCAAAGGGGAGTTGTTTTTCGTGATTACTTCTTACTGAACAGCACTCCTCATTAGAGGATGGCGGGCTTCCGCACTGCCTCTTTTGAGCATCCTGGAGCACCGTAGATCATGGAGAACACCACTGAACTCCCTCTCTCATCCACACCGCATGCACTCAATCTTTTAAAAAGTCATCTATGCTACCGTTAGCGGCCAGGTAACCCCTGAAGTATCGGAAGTTATGCACTATTTCAACGACTTCCCGATAGCAGTTCATGATCGGCTCCGTGCACTCCTCTGAGCATTAGTAGGAAGAGGATCAGGCTCAGAGCAGACTTGGAAACTGTTTTGGGACTCTTGGTTCCTGGAGAGCTCTCCAAATAAGTGGTCGCGGAAAGCGGTCATTTTACTCCAGGACGAGGAGAGGCACAGTCTACTTTTTTATCGATACTTCTCCATCAGCTGGTTAGCCATGAAGATGGCATCCGTTGTGAACTTTTCCGGCATGAATTCGAGCTGCTCTCGGGAAACCGAGGCGAATTTCCACAACTTTAAGTTGACACGCCGCTCGCACAGTTTCGCGGTATACACAGCCAATCTGGCCCCACGAGAAATGGAACAAATAATCGCGTACTCCTTCTGCTTGAAGATAGGAACGATCGTGCCGGTTCCTCACGCGTTTGAAATTTCTTTCTTGGGGGTATGGGATAATCGTAAGAGATTTCAGTTGTTGCAATTGCGTGAAAAGCAGACCACATTAAGTTAAAAATGTCCGAAACTACCTTCTTTGCCGCCATGGGCCACGACCAGATGTTTAAAGTTTCAACACAGGTGACCCTTGTAAATGGTGCAACTTATAGAACCCGATAAAACTCGTCCACCTTGGATGAGACATACAGCCGGTTCGACCTTCAAGCTATTAGAATGCCTATCTATACCTTTTCCGATCAGATAGCGTCAAAAATGGTACAAGGAGAGGCATGGACCTATTGTAGTGAGACATCCCAGAAACCATTTTCATCGTGAACAGTGCAATCGGTAGAGATACGGTAGAACTTTACCTCTACCAATTGCACTGTTCAAGATACCGGTTGAGCTACCCAATCCAACTTTCTTCTGTGCCTAGTACCTCATTAGCAGTAGGTCCTAATGGAGTACTAGGCACTTCCATGCCTTGCCTACTAACCCCATTAGGACCTACTGCCTTTCCTACCTACCTCTTCCCTGAAGCTTGACGTACTTCAGGATACATAAAGACATGTATACATATATTTATGTATATACTACATACATACATACATACATACATACATACATACATACATGCATACATACATACATACATACATACAACATACATACATACATATGTATGTATGTACGTTGTACATACATACATATGTACAACATGTTGTACATACATGTACAACATGTTGTATGTTGTACATACATGTACAACATGTTGTATGTTGTACATACATACATATGTACATATGTATATGTTCTACGTACACACATACGAACCGCACCTAACCACATTCCTTCAATAGCCTCCAGCCACTTTTTCAGAATTTAAAATGTTACCGAACAGATATAGGAATTTTGACTTGACCCATCACAACAATTAGCTGAGTGTTTAGAAAGTTTTTCCCCCATTTTGGGACGCTTGTGAACAGAGTTATCGTCACTATCTCAATGCAAGCCCTCTCAATGTCGTGAGAGAGCTCACGATAGGCGGAGCCTACCGTAACAAAGGGTATAAATGGTACAAACGGAGATTATGGGGCACTTCGGTCTTGTTTCAAGCTCGAGATCTTGTGTTAATTTCTTCGAAGCATCAATAAATTGTTGGTCAGCATTATAATGTGAGATAGAAGTAACGATATGGTGCATCGGCCGGCGTTGTCTTCGAACCCTAGATCTCCTGGTTCTCTTACTATACTACTGCAGCATGTTCACTTTCCTTTGGAGCTTACCTCATATTCTTAGCGTTTTGTGATGTTCTTTTGATACTGTTCGTGCACGAGGGACACGGAGCCCCTGAGTTTCGGTCGGGTGGTCCAACGATGGACGCCCGTGAATTGCGCTTGCCCGCGAGTCAAGACACATTGTCAGTAAGTTATCAGGCAATTCCAGGTACCTTTTAAGGTATAGTTATCCACCACTGTTTTCATTATATTCGCATTATCTTACAAGTAACGTTCCTGCAAGTAACGTTACGTAACAGTTTCTTGCAAGCAACGTTATATCAGCAGATAGTTTCTCGCAAGTAGCATTGCGCTCTTTTCGCAAGCNATATTTCTCGCAAGGAATGTGGGGAAGATAATGAACTTCTCATGCCTCAGATATTTATGTTCTCAGGATCACACATATTATCCATTTCGCAACATAATGACAGTAATATGTTTCCATTCTCACGTAAGTGAAATGTTTTCATTCTCACGCAAGCAAAGTGTTTTTATTCGCACGGATCCTAGTGGAAACCCCTCCCCCTTATCTTATCATGGCGCAGGTTTCATTTAAAAAGCGCATCGCAAGACCATGCTCTCATTTCAGTCGATCATCTGTCCCCACATTGATCATCTAACCTGGTTCCATAGTCTGTGAAACTTTATGTCTCGTGCAAATCTCTCGTCTGCTAAGCAGAGGATTACTCGTTTCTTGAATGATACAAGTCATGTCATTTCGGAACGCTCGCAATATGACGAAGCATGGATTTCCAAAAACCCAAAAAGAACTTTACGTATTCATTCGTACCCAACGTAACATAATAAATACCATCGCAACTAAACTCGAAACTAAACTCGAACGGGTCACTACCATTTATGAAGACACACTCTCCCGCATTGCAGATCAAGATTCTTCTAACGGAGAGGCGGTGAAGGTGTTCAAAAAATATTGGGATGAACATCAAGGAGAAGGGCTTCTAGAAGCAGCAAGGGTAGTAATTCAGAAACTCAAAATAAGATAAATGGAACTCGCAACACAAGAAGTGCAGTTAGTGTATGCCGATGAATTTGAAGCTCACGTACGCATACATCCCCCTCTCCTTCTCGCAACTTCCACAAACCTCATTCGCACAGCCATTCTCGGATAGTGTACAAACTCAGCGTCCTCTTAGCATTCCCCATCGCTGGTATCGTAAGGAACTCCGCATTCCAGAGTTGATGGTAATCCTACTGAGTTTGAGGCATTTCGGGAAATATTTTCGGAACTTGTACATAAATAATCGTACTCGGACATAGAAAAGTTAACAATCTTATTAGACAAATGTAAAGGGGAAGCCGCGAGAGCTTTAAAGTACATTCCTTGTAAAGCTTCAGGTAGTACTGATGCGGTAAGGCAATTGAAAGAACAGTTTCACAATCAAGACCTTAATATCAAATTATTATTAGACAGGCTCGAACAAATTCCACAATCTTCGGAACATGCCTTTCATTTGCGTAGAACGGTTAACGATCTCATGGCTATTATAACGCCACTATCAAAAGCTGAAGCCCATATTGACGCAATCGAATACAAAACTAAGGTTCTCTATAAATTTCCACTAAGCATTCAGCAAAAGCGGCTCTCGAAAGAATATGACGATGCCACCAACTGGAGCAGGGAGAAACTTATGTCGGAAATTCGGA
Source organism: Haemonchus placei (assembly GCA_900617895.1). NCBI lineage: Eukaryota > Metazoa > Nematoda > Chromadorea > Rhabditida > Trichostrongylidae > Haemonchus > Haemonchus placei. The sequence goes on along the minus strand of UZAF01021010.1, from coordinate 6,722 downwards.
ACATTCTAAAAATTTTAGAGGTAACCCAGGTTCACACAGTAAATGCGCAACCTAATCCTAGCAAATCTACTATTCTCGTAATACAAACGAAATCCACATCGCAATACCGATGCGCAGCGTGCGAAGGTGCTCACAAAAACCGTTTTTGTAACCGATATCGTACTGCGGACGAATAAAGGGAACGAATTCGAACACTAAAAAAGAGTTTCAAATGTTTCTCCGCACAACATCTCTACCAAGACTGTTCTAAACCCCCATGTCGCAATTGTAATGTTCCCCACAATATAGTGCTTTGTAGGCCCAGTCGTAGCATAAGTCGTAGCCCAAGTCCCAACCGAGTAGGTCATCTGCGTCGAAGCTTACGTACATCAAAAAATTCACACTTTCAGACAGCTGATTCGGAAAGCAGAGGCAAAAGTCGTAAAAGATCTTCAAGATCTCGTACAAATTCCAGAGAACGATCCTCTTCTCGCTCTCTACCCCCTCGAAGCTGTACTCATGAGTACTCTTCAGAGAGGTCACCTTCAGTGGAAATAGGGTTCGAAAGGACGCCACCCGCTACGAGATTTCCAACACCTATCCCTAGGCGTTTGAGTGACGCGACTACTATGATTGTCAATTCGGTATCCACAACAGATCTATCTGACTCGAGATCCGACTCAGAAGAGGTAATTCAGTTAAATAACGTATACGTAAAGGCAGAAATTCCTTCGCGCTTAATGATAGCGGCGATAATTCTATGAAATCTGACATCGCAGAAAAGGGAGCAAGTTTACGCACTTTTCGATACAGGAGCTACACTTAGTTTCATATCTAGTCTTCTCTGAGCGCACGACTGAGCCTACCCTCATCAGGAGATGCTATTTGCTTAATACTAACCGGAGGGAAGCAGGAGCGAAAACACTTGCAAAAGCTTCATGCGAACGCTATCGGAATAAGTGAAATTCTACCATCGACTACTCACTACGGACACTTTGAGATACAATAGTAATTTCCCGTCTGTCGACACTGGATGTCAATTATGCATTTCGTAATAACGTCGAAATTCAGTTCCTCAATACGGAAGACGTCGCAATTATTCCAAAGGTACTTATAGGTATTGTTCATTACAACGACGTCATCAATACATCTAAGCCTAGCTTACCTTTACCATCTGGGTTAGTCACAATACTTACATTTTTTGGTCATTTCGTCTCGGGAACGAAAAGTACGAACACGTCAACAAGAAATTGGTATCGAGTGACGCGTTTGTTACGTTGGCACAACCAGGGACATCAAACTTAGTTCTTTCAGCAATGTAGACCCTCGAAAACTTTGGAATAACAGAACCTCTCTCGGAAACAGATGAGAATAAAAAGACTCTGCATGCCTTTTGAGACACAATCGAAATAAGAGACACGTACTCGTAAAGTTCCCTGGAAAATGAATGAATGAATATGGATCTAAGTGACAATTATAAAGTCGCTCTTAGTCGTCTCCATCCTACTTACTATAAAGCGCTTTCTGTCCGTCTGTCCGTCTGTCTGTATGTCTGTCTGTATGTCCGTCACGAAATTCCTTAGCTCCTTTAGATCTGCCCGGAGAGACCGGGTCAAGTGTGGGATGGGTGGGCCAGGTCTCGAGAAGTATAAAACACACATCAGCTTGGCGGAGCCCCGCCCACAGTGGGCGTGGCGTGCCTCGAAATGAGCCCTACCGAGGACCATGATTTCAAATTCAATCATAAGACGACTTCAAAACTGGGGTTTGAAGGTGGCTTGAGGTGTGCATTGGTAAGTTAGATCGAACTGGGGAGACCCACCCCCGATGGGCGGGGCGTTCTCCAAAAATGCAGTGCTTTATGAAAACATTTATAACTCGGTTTGGAGAAAGCCAACAGAGCAGGAAAAAGTTGATTTGGAAGAAGCATTGTCGAAGGTGTCTCCGGCATAAATGACGTCAGCGGAGGCCGGCCCACAATGGGCGGAGCGTGCCTCGAAGCTCACATCCCTTCTTACATTTATATACGAAAATTCGTAACACCTGTCCCGATGGACCTAGAAAGTTCAAACTTGGTAGGAGTACAGGCGACAGGATGGGAAGACTTGAGGTGGGTGGCAACACCGGACTCCGCCCACAAGGGGCGGGGTTTGGGTGAAAATTCATAATTCTGTCCAATGGACCTAGAAAGTTCAAACTTGGTAGGAGTACAGACACCGTGTTGGGGAAACTTGTGGTGGGTAGTAAAACCGGACTCCGCCCACAAGGGGCGGGGTTTGTGCGAAAATTCGTAACACCTGTCCCGATGGACCTAGAAAGTTCAAACTTGGTAGGAGTACAGGCGACAAGATGGGAACACTGATGGTGGGTGGCAGGACCAGACTCCGCCCGCAGGAGGCGAGGTTTGAGCGGGAACTCATAAATCCAATAAAGGTCTATAATGAAAATCAGCTCATGCGGCTCCATCTCTCATGGCTAGAGCCCCTAGCGCGCGCGAGAGCGTGCGTAGCCGCCTGGTCAATTACATAATTCTCTCCGTGAAAATAGTGAAATATGGTCAGCGTACAGTAAAATGACCGAGTAACAACTCTAGCGCAACATTATAGAGGAACCGCGCTCAGGTAATAGCAATGACTGTCCCATTTATTATATTCCTCATCAGGCAGTCATAAAACCCACAATACTACCACGAAAGTGAAAATAGTGCGAGATGCTAGTTCGAAAAAAGTAGGTCAATTATCACTGAATGGTGTACTTTATAAAGAAACTATAATACTCCCGAATTTACTAGGCATTCTCATTCGTACTCGCATAGGAGGACACTTGATCATAGGGGATGTAGAAAAAGCATTTCATGTGATCCGCCGGCAAGAATCGGAACGCAGTGCCACACGCTTTTTATGGCCAAAGGATACGACCCCGGAAACATTCGGGAACTCCGTTTCACAAGGGTACCATTCGTCACCAAAACCAGTCCTTCCCTGTTAGCTATCTCTATTAAATTTATGCTCGAAAAGAATAGCAATAGAACCCTTTGTAAAGAAATTGCTCGCAATCTTCACGTGGATAATATGTTTCTAAGCGCGGACTCAGAAGAAGAAGCTAAGTCGAAATATCTGCTAAGCAAAAAGATTTTTGACGATATGTCCATGAACCTATGTGAATTCGCAACGAACTCATCTCAACTACAAGCTTGTACTCCGGAAAAGGACAGAAGATTACTTACTGATACGATCGCAACTCGAATTCGAAAGTAGCCCAACAAAACGTAGTACTCAACGCACTATCCACTCTAATTTTGATCCTCTAGGATTGTTGATCAAACTTTTGATACCAGATCGAATATTTCTTCAGAGCCTAAGGGCCAAGGGATATGAATGGGATGAGCAGTTATCGGATCAAGACATAGAGCGTTGGAAATCGACTTGCATGGACGCAAGCACGTTTTCGAAACGCCTACATCGCAGCATCTACGTTTCCAATCCAGAGGAAAAACTCGAACCTTGTACCTTTGCCGACGCGTCCAATAATGCCTATGCAACTTGTTGTTAGCTTCGTAAGACTCACGATAACAGTATCGAAAGTGATTTCATATGTACCAGGTATCGTCTCGCACCTATACGTTACCTTACGGAACGAAAAAGATGACGATACCTAAGCTAAAACTCTTGGCACTATTTATCGCAACACAACTAACAGACTTCATCCTTGACGAATTTGGTCTTCCAATCGGAACAAACCACATCTTCTCGGACAGTAACATTGCACTATCGCAACTTCTTTCGGTTCAAAATGCGGGCGCCTTCGTAAATAATTCTATTCAGGGCCATTCATCAATCATGGACATGTAAGAGAATTAAATGCAGTTATTAATTCGTCAACAGCAACGACAATATAGCAGACTGCCGCGCGAGGTCTCGCCAGCAATGCACTGGAAGACCATTCATTGCTGGTGGACAGACCAGCATGTCTTCAATCTCCCTCGGAAGAATGGCAGCCCGTCAATAAACTACAAATGAAATGGTCGGAATCGGAGGTGATGCTATAACTGCACTGTATAGAGGTTAATGAGCATTCAACAATTTTCCGTTATGGCTTATCAAGTTGGACCAAGATGAAGCGTGCAGCGGCCATAGTTTTGAAATTTATAAAGCGATTTCGAAATCACGCTACAGAAATAGGGAACAGAATTCACAGAACAAAGGCCAGTGTCCGGAACTATATTATATTTCGGAAGGCGAACACATCAATGCAAAAGACCTTCAGTAAGCCGTAAACGTCCTAATTAGAGACCATTATCGTACCATGACCGAAAAACAGCTCCAGTCCTATAAGTATTTGAATCTAACGTCGAAAAACTATATATACCGTTGTAGAGNACGCCTTGGAAATTCGAACCTGGGATACGAAACAACCAATCCCGTCCTCTTTCTACCTAATCATATAATGACTCGAATAATATTAAGGGATACTCACGAAAAAATCGGACATTAAGGGGTAAACGCTACTCTTTCGGAGATACAAAGATACTCCTGGATACCACAAGGTCGCCAAACTACCAAAAAGGTCCTTCGAAAATGTATTGTGTGTAAGAAAGTCCAAGTTCACCATACAAGTACCCTGAACCTCCCCCACTACCTGAAGAAAGAGTTCGCATATCGCGCCCTTTCGAACATGTCGGAATAGATTATCCAGGTCCGTTTACGGTCAAGGTGTCGGGGACACCGCACAAAGAACGGTGGATATGTCTAATTACTTGTATGAGGACACGCGCGATTCATCTCGAAATCGTACAAGGTTTAACGGCAGCTAAGTTAATCCGCGCTTTACGCCGTTTCATATCGCGCCGCGGTTCACCAAAAACCATAACTTCGGACAATGCCACTACATTTGAATCAGGTAGTGCAATCGTTAAAACACTTTTCGAAACATCGGAACCTATAGACGACATAAACAATTTCCTTGTAAATCGCGGAACACAGTGGAATTTTATTACTCCACTTTCACCTTAGAAGGGTGGGTTTTATGAGCGTCTAATAGGTTCAGTCAAATCATGTTTGCGCAAGACTATGAGGCGAAAATTCATATCAGACGACGAGTTCCCAACTGTAGTAACAGAATGCGGGGCGATCGTAAATAGTCGGCCGTTAACTTATGTTTCATCAGACATTGAGGACTCATTACCTATACGCCCGATCGATTTTCTCCACTCACATGCAAATATTACTCCGTGGAGATTTGAACCTGACTACGATCCTGAATACAAGCTAAGCTTATCGGAACGAACAAGAACGTGGAAAAACTTTTAAAAGAAACAAAAGATTCACTCACACAATCCTGGAACATGTGGTCGTAAGTTTATCTCACTTCGGTAAAGTTTTTAGGAAATTCTCTCTTTCGAACCCGGTCCTCCGGGGTTATACCCCACATTGGAGCTGTTGTCTTGATTGAGGATGATAAGAGTCCACGTTCAAATTGGANCCTCGGAATAATAACAGTTCTACACCAGGGCACATAACGTACTACGGGCAGTAAGCGTACGTAAATCGTACAAGATCACTACGAAAAGATCGATAAACCAACTCATTCCACTCGAAATATCGGTTTCAAATGAATTCTTACGAAAAATCAATCAGAACAAAGATCAGCAAGCTTGCATAGCTGCGAGGTCGGTCGGCGATGCTGCGCCGACACGAAAACAATCGCCTCGCAACGCGAAAAAATGTACGGTACTCGGAGAATGTAGACGTCATTCCAAGATTCTTTTTCAATGTATCGAATGCTCTGCTTATCCTAGCCATAATGTTAGTGACTTTTGAGCTCGTAACTCCTTCGAAGGCCTCGGAGCTCCCTACGAAAGCTGCTACAATCAACGTTTTGTGCGCCAAAGGTGGGATATTCATTCGTACCTGAACCCTTTCTCCGATATTCAGGCCTGTGCGTAAAAACACTGTACAGAAACGCGAGTCTTTGACGACGAGTCCACGATAATGTTCCCAGCAAGCGTATGTTTACATGCCTATGACGTTCGCGTTAAAGTTAGCTTTGAACATGAGAATATCATCATATCTCGAACTTGCCCGCGCAGTCCTTTCTGCGAGATGATCGACTGCAACTTCTGCTCTCTCATGATCAACAACCCACAGCAATCGCAATGGTGGCCCTCCTTTTTATAGTGTCATCATGCCTATTTTGTTGACATTGTGTATAGGCAGACGCCTTATCCGCTCCATTCGAACGTTTTGGGATCGGATATTTCGATCGTACTCGGATTCAGTCGAAACCGTTCCACTAGTTAACATTTCCTCACATCGCTCTCAATTTAAGCGTACCGCTTTCGTAAACGTCTTCTCAATCGTAATGATAAGTATAATGATTTCACCTATCCTAGGCTGGCAACAAGCCTTCACCATTTGTACCGATCAAATCGCATGCTCTCGCAATACTTCGAACTGTCATGAAGTCGAAAATATACTTCTGAAAATAAGCCCCTTCGCTAAAGAAGCATGTATAGAGCATGAAGCATGTATGTCTATAAAGACTAACGGAACCCTGAAAGAATAGCTTCGTATAACCTCGCTACGAACTAGTCTCAAGTGCAACTCTAATATTCTTCATTACGCGCGTATGACTAAAGTCATGTAAAGACTAAAGTCCAATCTCGTAAAAGATGTTCTAGTACGGGCTCTTGCTCTGGACGTAAGTGCGGAGTCGTAAATGCTAATTCGCTCATTGAAGAACTG
>UZAF01021009.1:4573-15024 GCA_900617895.1 Haemonchus placei | reverse complement strand
TAAAAGGGCAAATATTAATCCGGGATTCAGACCAGAACGTGCTCAAGAGCTAGTGCTTCGCCTAACTGTCTGGAGTCTTCTTCATCTTTGTCGTGAAGAACTAGGTAAATGAAGCTTCTTAAACTCACTGCTGTAATTGTGTCTTCGAAAATTTGCTTTCTGCAGATATTTTATTTTTATTACCCAATCAGCTCAACCATTTCGGTCGTTGTCAATGACTGAAGAATCAGCATTTTCAATCTTCAGGTCCAGCAGAAGCGATTGGTATTGTTGGAAAGAACTCTCACGATAATAGTCCTACAGTCCTAAACAGCAAGACAATCCTGTACAACAAAATGACCTTGAAGGGTTTGGGGGAACTTTTGTTTCCGGCAACTCATGGGTAAAATCTCGAGGACTATAGTGAACCAAGAGAGGAGGACTAGAGTGTAGGGTCAAATTACGCGCTAACACACGGTCCGGAGATGGATTCCATCGTTGATACCCGCCCATACCAGCCCTCCCTCCAGAGTCGTTATGTGTTCGACGTCGATTTCATCTATCGTTTTTTATGAATGGAAATAGTTGCAAGTACGAGTGGTTCCATAAGCCGATAGTGGGAAGTTCTGGAAGAACTTGAAGTCTTTCGGTCAGGACCACGACGTACAACGCTCAGGTTTCGATGAGGAGAGGCACTTCAAAGCAATATAACTTTTCTTCAAACGAAATCTGGGCCGGATGGGCATAGATTCTCAGTTGCCATGCAAACGTACCTAATTGTTGTAACGACGGCTCAAGAAGTCAGTGCATGTTAATCTAAACAAAAGAGGTTCGCAGACTGGTCTCCTAGTGGATGTTCCCAAACAGGAAAAGGGTGTACACGAAAGATACTTACCAAGGAAAACCAGAAATCAATAGCCTGGGTTTGGTTCGCGTGCACTCTGAACTTTGACCTTTGAGACATCAGGTCGAAATCCGACTACATTTTGAACCTTGAACTTTAATCAATGAAATACACCCAGCGTAGAAGATTCCTGAGAAATCATTGAGGAGTCGAGAGGGTAAGGTAAGCAAACCCTGACAGCATGATTTCATCGTGTGTACAAATCCCTAGTCCACACATTAAAGAGAGGTTCCCATTCCGTCTGAGAGTTCCGACCTGGAGCTGCCCTCAANCGAAATCCGACTACATTTTGAACCTTGAACTTTAATCAATGAAATACACCCAGCGTAGAAGATTCCCGAGAAATCACTAAGGAGTCGAGAGGGTAAGGTAAGCAATCCCTGACAGCATGATTTCATCGTGTATACAAATCCCTCGTCCACACATTAAAGAGAGGTTCCCATTCCGTCTGAGAGTTCCGACCTGGAGCTGCCCTCAAGGGGATTTGAACATATTTCAAACGGTTGATCGAGCCAACAGTAAGTAGCCGGTCTATAGATGTCACTTTTGAAGCAATCAATCCAGTGCTATCCCAAAAAGGCGATCAATACGGTAATCAATAATCACTATGTCGATTTACATAGTGAGAGCTAGGGAAGGCTAAGTTGCCATTCCTCATTCCAAGCTCAACCTTCGTTTATACTCGCCTTCATGAATGAGGTTGATCTGGATATTTACGGGTTGCACTGTATGGAAGTGAGTGGAAATGATTTCCTGGGCCCATCCAAGCTTAGGCTCAGATTTAGAAGAGCAGCACCAGTTCCACTGAACCCAAGTACACATCCAATAAAAATAGTCCCACATTCCATCAAAACATCCTAAACGACATCCTATTTGTGATCGTCGAATACGAAATCATCAGGTGATATCCCAGGGAATGAAATGGAGCTTTACATTTCACGTCAACACATCGTCTGGATGCTGCCTAACAACCAGACGAATTCCACAGCTACAACCAGTATCCTTAGTCCTATTCAGGTACGCAAGTTATAAATGAAATCCCATTTCCGCCGCGATCTTCATCTTCGGGTCCTCTCAAGAAGTATGTAAGATTGATTAAAAATCGTCAAATCTCTGTCTAATATAAATTGAAAGGAAAATATGAATACAATCTAGAAACGACCAAAAAAAACAAAAGTTACAAAGAAGAAGGAGGTGGTTGGCAGGCGGGCGGTATCGATGAGAGTCCGATAGGGGATGCGCCGAAAAGAACCTTCCACTCGGATGTCTAGAGCCGCCTAACTGGGACAGCATGATTATGGTCGGTTTAGCACGTCATAGAACTGGTCATGTGTTTCGATGGATATTTATATCAGAAACTCGCAAAGTCAGACAATTGAACCGAAGGCCAATGCCCATTGAGCCATCTGACTTTGGGGGTGTGACCGCAACGGGACATACACCAAAGCTTACAGATCAGGGCAAAGCGGAGCAGTCTATGGCTGAGACCATGGGCTAGACAGGAGAGAAGAGAAAAGCTTCTGAAGCCAGGGAGTGTTATCGAAACATCAATTAAAGATTTCTTCGCGCTGTATGTGCTTGTAGGGTGGTTCGCTCTCTTTTCAAGTCGTCTTCTGCCTGCGTTTTTTTGCGATTCACAGGATACTCTAGATACCTAGATCAAGCAGAAAGGCGCAGACGTGGTAATTGATCAACTCTTTCTACACCCTAACTGAACAATGAATTCACATATGGAGCAAGCAGTAATGTATGGTAAGAACCACTGACCTAGGCATCAGCTGCAGCACTTGAATTCAGACTGAGTCGCTGCACATCGTTCCTGAATCCAAAGTCCAATGCCCACTTCAGACCCTCAATGGAAGCTGCTTGAGAAATTCGGCTGACTTTATCAGCAACTTCAGCGACTTCCAGCGGACACGACAAAGTGGGAGCTGACCCGAGGACATATTCTTGTGCTGACAACGGAACATCGCATTTGATTTCATCTGAAAGCATAGCTAGTTTTCACCAACAATCAGATGCGACGGTGGTGAAACAACTAAAATTGCGTTATTATAGTATATCCCTAAATGGAGGCTAATCTGAATGCACAAAGATTTTGATAGCATTTTCAGAGCTTGAGTAGTTTCTATATTTTAGTCAAGAAATCGTGTGTTCAATTGGATAAAGGGAAAATCAACGAAAAGGAGCTTTTCGAAGCATTATACGCCTGTCACCAGAAGAGTTGTCTTGGATGAGTTGGAATTGATCAATTCTTGGTCAGAACCAGCTCACTACCAGCCTATAGGTTATGTTCCAGACTAATTGTAAGGCTGAAAAGTCCTAACCGTTGGGAGAGGATTGAGGAGGGAGAGGATCATAAGGAAATGATTCAGGCTATGAACAGCAATGCAACTCATGAGAGAGAATTTACCATTTTTCAGGGATCGGTAATTCCGTTAGAAGATAATGTCCTGAGACTTATGGATGTCAGATTTAAAAAAAAAACCTATAATCTCATGAGGGTTCTTCTGTTAAATCCGTGTGTTTCTTTTTTCTATTCTCAATCACATACACTGCCATTAACAAGCGAAGCAAAACAGAATTGAAGTCAGAGCATATCTTCTGGTGGTTTCAATGGATTTATGTCAAAAATCCAATTTGCCAGGCCAAGGAAAAAAATCATAAAAAAGTGGATGTGAACAGAAGGACGATGGAGCAAGGCTCAGTACGGCTAGGTACCACCGAATCAATGACAGGAGGTCCGATAAGTTAATTAGAACATTGACCCACTACTATTAACCCGATCTACAACTGCCACTTTTGATTAAAGGTAAAATACATTGTTTACGGGACTATACTGCGCCTACCAATGAGACTATGAAGGCGTCTAATGTACGATGCTTCCCTTCGGCTTCCTATTGTGAAAAGGACTGAGCTCGCCCTTGAAAAATCTGCCAGGTTCACATCTGTTTTGAAAGAGCTGAAGTAAATCCCAAATCGCTGGAAAGGGACCATTGAAACTCATGGAATACACTACAAATTGATATTTTCTAACGATCGACGTAGACGGAGGAGACAGCTTAGGACACTCTGCCCCCGCTCTTGGCTGCTTGGCACTGGATATCCACGGAATTCTTGGTAAATCAGTCTTCACGTTCACAGATGTTATGGATGCTCGCATCACCTTATTCGGGGACATCGCCCTTGATGGCTATATGAGTATCAAAAAGTAACAGGGTAGAAAGTTCGTATGGTATCCACGCTCCATCTTTTTCACCTAGTGTACCAGAGTTCAGGTGACAGCATCTACAATCTCTATGACTGACTTGTCCTTAAGCAGGGACAAAAAAGGCTTGCAATTGTTTGACATGATGATAATAGTACATCATTGTTTACCTAACAACCAAATATGTCGTCTCACATCATTATAAAACAATACTCTTCTATATTTATTTGTATTTTGATTGATTGTGAAGCTGTTTTGAGCACTGATCAGTCGCAGAAGTCAATAAAAAGATTTATTCTGAAACACTAGGCAACTTTTCCATTCTTTCGGAGTTCCATATTTCGATTATGATAGAAGAAGATGTCGTCAAGCAGGCACTCTGTTTTTTCCATAACAACGTCTATGCCCTGCAAGAAACCTTTTTCAGAACAGATTATCTCATCATCCCCCTCAGAACGGATTATTTCCTTTACCTTTTTCCTCAAGTTTTCATCGGAGCTTTTGCAAACCAGTTCAAAAAACGGTCCTATGACAGTCACTATCATGAAAGCTCCAATTGGGAAGTATTGACGGTAGGCTTCCTTCAGCTAAATGAAAAAATTTGAAAACTTCGATAAAGTATTGAGGTATTTCAAGCTGGCGAAGCTGTTTCTAGTTTTAGGAATACCTGCTCGAGAGTATATGGCATCCTGCTGTCGTCTACTTCTTCTCTGAGGTATCCGTAGAAATCTTCGACCAGCTGTTCCCATTGCGCTCGTCGATCAATGCCACTCAAGCATCCGGAGAATAGCCGTACAAGATCGGTAGCTGCACATCCGAAATGAGCTATCTGAAGAATACTCTAGACGGTAACCAGGAACACCACCTTCGGCCTAAGTTTTGTCTCCCCTACTGTCACCTGATAGTCTATAACAGCCACCATATCATAGTTTTCGCCATTTTCTCGCCACAGAATGTTATTGGAATGCAAATCCCCATGACATAAAACCCGTTCCATCCCTGAAATCGTGCTTTGAGGAGGCTGTGAGTACTTGTAGAAGAATTTAGCGTGAAAGTCCTAGTCATAAGACAATTTCTATGAGGAAGGTAGAATAGGCGAATAGATTCTGCTCGTTCAAACTTTTCGAGATTTGCCTCACGCCCCTGCAGAAGCGAAGATAGATGATACCAATAACACATTCGCATTGCTCCATTCCATTGCTGGGGTCCATTGCTTACACTTCTTATGAGTTTCCGCCGGGGTTAATCAAACTGCATACTCCATGCCAATGGGTGGCAAAAGCACCGCCTGAAGGTTTTGGGATCCCTTTTTCACCGACTGGTCTTCGAACTCGATGTATAAGCAGCAAACGCATGTAAACGCTATTGCTGAGGTCGAATGTGTGAGTAAATTCTAAAAGTAAGGTTGGATAAACATTAAGACAAACATTACTCGCTGGATAATCTTCATGACTCACTTAAGATACGCCATGAACTATACACGCTGCCGACTTCACGCCTAGGAACAGAAGCCTAGGGATAGCCTTACAAGAGAAGGTTTGCCATTCCCTCTACGGACGAGGTTTTATTCACTTACAACTCACGAAAACGATTACTAGAGCATTCGCTACGCCCACTTTAAAAACGTTTCTCAAGATTTTCTCACAGGATAAACCTGTGGCTCATGTGGACAGCACAAGAGGCATTGCCGGGTCGAAAAAGTACCTCGACGAGGCGTTAAAAGGGCTGCATTATCACACTGAAGCGCTAGGAAGCCGACGAATAGTACGCTTGTGCGGGAGACACCCAGACGATTACCGACATGTAATCTCGTACATCCCCCTTCATACTGATCCTTTGAAGGTTTATATTTCTCGGAATCCGTAGCGCTTTCTTCGCCACCCTTGCACTACTCTACACCATAATTCCCATTACTCGCTTGAACTAGATACCTCGGAATTGGAAGTTCCTTTAGCATCCGCGGGGTTTGATATAAAACATACCAAACTCTTCTGCCATATTATCCACCCATTCTAGGTCGACCATATCCGATAAGATCGCCTTCACATGTTCACATTTCTCAGCAAGTTTCTCGCCACCGAAAGCAGCGAACATCGCCATAAAGTGGTCCAACATCTGGAAAATTTCCAGAATGGTCAGCTTTTCTCAGTATTTCACCAGGGAAATGATAAAGGCGATTTCTTTAGAACCGCGAGTGTGCCTAGTATTTTGCTCAAGAGCCGTACCTCCTTTTCAAACATAGATTTGAAAACAGTTTGAAAAGGTGATGTGAATCCGCTTCTTTCTTCAATAGGCATTTTCAGTGAAATGGCCTCCATTACGGCTTTATGTCGAAGAACCTTAATAGAGGATACTGCTAAAAAAACAATGCATAAAAATCGCTCATGCCGTAAAAATCGCTCGTGCAACTATGGAACCAAAAAAAGCCGACTTGAAGGGTGATGAACGCTGTTCAATGGCCTTGGGAGCTTGAAATGTAAGTCTTTACAGAACATTACAAAGATGTAAAGGCATTAGCCAGGAGGAAGAGGCAGCAAAGCGGAAATGGTGTTGACCAAGAAGAAGGGGAGGCTAAGGAGAGCGGGGGAGGAAGCCGGGAAGGGAGAAATGTAGATAGATTCAGCAACCTTCCCTCCAAAATAACTGGTCACAGCCGTCGTTAGTATTTTTTCTAGCTCTAGAGTCGCGGTGAACTAGTTGCTTTTCTTTGCCACCTACCTGCTTTACCCCTCTTGGTGGAACGTTCTCATATATGGGTACCGCTCTTAAATTATCTATGTATTCCATGATAATGTATCCTTTGAGTGGATTGCTCTCCGTGAACATCTTCATGTAGTAGATCTGAAAGGACAGTAGTTAGTAGGAATTATATAAATTGGATTATCACACTTAAACTATCGTCATCTATTTAATTACAAGCAGAAAACTGATATCAATAATCCCAAAAAAAATTGACGAAATGCAGCACTGAGGAGGAAATGAGACAAACTTCATGAGTAATTGCCAATGTTACTTGATAACCTATGTCGAGGTAAATCATCATAGCATACCTTTGGAATGCGCATCCCTTCTTTGGTAGCCTTCATCAGATGCTTATATGTCCTAACTTCGGCATTGTGGCACTGGAACAGTTCCATTACTATAATATAGCTGAAACATGACGAAGGTGTTACATACTCATTGTTAAGGCACGCCATGTTTTCGAAATCTACCCAAAATTATGATGGCAATAAAATTTCTGTCCAACATGCACATAAAGTCGCTGGCAATGTGCATGGGTCCTTCCAATGTTCGAATGAGCGTTTCTACCTATCCGAGGGAGATCCGGACGAAGCGAACGCTTCAAGAACTGGGAATCTCAGGGAGTAGGGCAACATTTACATGACGTGCTGGGTCCGTCTCCCAGCAGCATCACTAAATCGCTGACCATCTCCACCTCATATTAAACTAAGCTGTTAACTGATTGTGGTCAAATTGGTATTACCATAAATTCTACATTCTAGTTTGGCACAGAACACAATCTCTCCTCATAAGATCAAGCCCCATTCGCTTCTGAAGACAAGTTCCGTCATTCCTCTGAGGCCGACTCTGGGCTGTTGGGGGAGGTCGCCCTGTTAGGTCGCACTGGTCGATGGAACAAATCCTGGCATCGAAGTCCTCAGTTCCTCATTTTGGCTGAGCAAAGCTTTAACTTCCCGGGATTGGTTAAGTGAAACCAGAGCAGTCTGGAGATTGAAAACACTGCTTGTTTATTTTCCATTTCTTTCCTGCTTAAAACCAGAATTAAATCCAAACGTCATTCGGATTCTGAATGGAAGTCGGGCATATGGATGGTGGCATACCAAAACGGGACTGATCAGCATCAAAACCTCTATCCCGCTTCAGCTTATTACGTAGATGAGGCTAATGTATTGGATACGATTGAGTTCTGGACTAGCTAATTGAGAATCAGAAGCAGTTTTCATTAACGGGCATCTTACAAGCGTGGGAAGGAAAACTTCAGTAAACCCATGAATAGACTATAAGTTGAATAATATATCACATAACAGAAAGAAAGCATAAGCGAATTTATCAGACTCACGACTTTTTGCATCTCTTCCATATCAGCCATGAACTTAGGATCACTAACGGAATTCTTGACGTTGTTCATTTCGCTCATTTCAGTGAAAACTTTTTGAATAGCCAATTGGGTAAGAATCTGAAATCAATGTTTCTTTGCTGATATAATCAGTTTTTTCTAAGAGGTAATGGTAGAGCACGCGTTCACATAGTTGTGGGTATGCACCCTTACTATACATAACGCTTTCGCGCCTGTCGCTCTGTTGTCTCTGTCTGTTTGTTTGCTTATTTGTTTGCTTACTTGTTTGTTTGGCCAGAAATTTCATATAGCCCGAACGAGCACCTGGAGAGAAAGTGTCAGGTTTGAGATAGGATGGGTACGAGTAAGAACGATGGGAGAGACAAGTCTGGAATCACGCGAAGCCTACCAAGTTAGCTAACTTCATCAACTATAAGAGGGTAAACAAGTGCTGTTCGGTGATTCCTGGCATTGTTGCCCCCTACAAACTCCATCTACTCTTTACAACATCTCTAAATGCTCAATAATGATCAAACTTTGATTTAATTCCTAAAGGTATGTCCCATTTCCTGATGTCAGTTGAAGAATTTGAAACTTAAAAGTGAATACCTTCACCACGAATCTTGAAGGTAAGTTTTTGTCCTTGTGCTGCCAGTCTGGATCGATGAGTACCATTTTCGACATGAATCCCTGAAAAAATTCGATCTGGAATAAGAGCCATCCTCATGGACCAGATCAAACATTTTTCCTACTGTTTTTATTCAGGGTGAACAGTGCACCAAAAAGGATGCAGTGGGTGATTGGAGTGCAAGTTTTACGCTTAGCAAACCACGTAGCTTACACTTATGCGGCGTTTTCTAGCTGTTAGGTTGACTCGAGTATCCTCGCATGCTACTCTGAACTAACTTCAGCCAGCACCTATCTTGGCATGGCAAACGAAGTTCTCACTTCCACAAGGTCCACACAAGTTCTCTTCGGTCCGAAGGCTCCGGGGACTCTAAAAGCTCAATTATACAGAACAAGGTGAATGGTTGTCTGCAGTTGCCTGAAAGGAAGGTTAAGAATGCCTTATCCGTCATTCGACAGATGAAACAGGGCAAAAATCAACGCTTTTATCAAATTTTCATGTTTTATACACGGAGTGACCATGTGCGTAGAAAGAAAAAATTGATGAGAGGCGACCTGCAGGACAAAAACTACGAAATGTTTCAGTAGAGGCAAGAAGTTGTTTAGCGACAGTATGGGCTGGGAGGATGCTTACCTAACACAGTTTAGTGTAGAATGTGGAATTGCGCAGAGTCAATTCTTCCACCTGCACATCAACTTGCTCGTATCAGAATGACAAAGGCCCTGATTCTCAGTGCCTCCTTGAGTTTACTCGTACACTATGAGAACACCTAGGCCCATGCAAAATTAAAATACGTGTTGAAAACTATTTAGAAGTTGTCAGACGATTGTAAATGGTTCTCGGAGTCTTGGGAGACCTAGTGTCTGGGATTAGCTGGAAAGGTCTGTTTTTCGCGTCTGCCTTCGGGTAATTCCGATTTCCATTCCTAAAGTTTAGTCGGCTTAAGCTCAAGAACGAGGTGAAATTGATTCCAAATATGATTGAAGTATACTTTCACTCCCTTGTTAACTAGAGCATAGTAAGCATTCCAGGTATTCTCATTCATTGTTCTTTACCACTTTTTTTTACTATTTCCTCTATTTCGATATCCAGTGCATTATACGTACTTAGCAATCGCTCCAATCTCACCCTGCCCTCCCCTAAGCCTGGAGGTTTATACGTCAGTGAACTGTCTTTGGGAAGCTCATTGTCAGGAGGAGGCACTGCCCCTCTCAAGTTGTTTGATGGACCAAAAACGTTTTCGAAAATCTGGTACCAATCTGAAGATTACTTGTGGCGTGCTACTTAATCTTAGTCGGTTTTCTTGAAAGAAAGCTCGATGTCGAGCTCAATCGAACTCGAAATTACTCCAACATTATAGGTGTCTACATTCTTGGTGCTTCCGTGGTGGCAGCCGGTCGGTTTCTTCCACCTCTCCAGCCACTTTCCTACCCGCAGCCCAGTATCGTCTGCCAGAAGTGATTGGGCCCCACGGCAGACTATCGCCTAACCTCATGGCCATCCGTATTGGACGTCTCTTCATTGGAACAATAAACAGCCGATCTATTTCAACAGCAGCACGCCAAGTCGAACTGGACAATGCCATGGAGAAGATCAAATGCGATATACTCGGAGTAACAGAAGCCAGGATACCATACAAGACAAAAAACTAGAA
>UZAF01021008.1:1143-15041 GCA_900617895.1 Haemonchus placei | reverse complement strand
CCCCCAGCCCGTCGTTTCTTACAGCACAAGAAGTTGGTATCACACTTTCAAGAATGGCCACGTTGACTAGACCGAAAAACCATGATCTGGGAGACCAGTTGAGCTCCAACAACCATACGAATGTGGATGAAGAGGATTCCAGGTGTAGTACTCACAAGCTGGAACAGGAGCTCCATATTCATCACGACACAGCTGCCCATTATATCGCATCGGAAGGACACGGAGATGCAGATTATGGATGAGTTGTTTTAGGGCTTTCTTACGCATCATCGCTGAATGGTTTGATCACATGCGACGAGAAGTGTGCTCTCTAGTAAACGCCAGTGGCTTGGACGCGTAGAGCAAGGAATCCCGACCCCCAAACCAGAACACCAACCTACGTAGGCAATGCTTAGCCTTTACAGTCATTCTAAAAGGTCGGAACTGGAACTTGCAGCTACCAAACTCCAAGGTAAGCACCAAGGCCTACTGTATTCTGTTGGATCGGGTTGCTGCAGATCTATGAGTGCAACAGCGGAAAGCCCCCTTTTTTGAAGTTTACATAGTTTGAGAGTGATAGTGCTGCCGCTTCATACATGTGTTTGTTTCAAGTCTCTAGTATGACTAACTTCAACCTAGTAGCGCACTGAAAGAGAATGTGTTTCACTTTCGCGACTCGAGTCGTTATCTCTGAAGCACTGAGCCATCTCTAGCACGAGCCGATTGGTAAAAGAGTGCACTGAAGGTAGCATTGGTCTTCTCTGCTTAGCACTGAAGGCGGCATTGATCTTCCTTGCTACTTCAATCAAAACACATATGATGCTGGAAGAGGAGTTCACAGAAATCACAAGACAACCTGGTGTTCAACCTCCTCTACAACTAGAGACTCTTGAGAGTTCTACATGCATCCATTAGAGTTATCTCAATGGTATTGCAGAACTTCACCGCGACGGGCAATCCAGTCTTAGTTTCAGATGTTTCTTTATTATGAGTTCTCCGAAAAAGCTTGGAATTTTTTCAGACATCGCGGCATAAACTTCTTTTTGCCAGCGTTTTCGGCTCTGTGGCTAGCAGAAGAAGATGTGGGTCAAGATAAACTAATTGCGGATTTGGTGGTGTGTTTTTGAACTTTTTGTACCTCTGGTGGTGTTCACGTAGACGTTCAGAAGATGCTTCTATTTTTTCAGAGTGGTGTCGTTGAAGAGGACAGTCCTCATATCGAGATGGTGTTGGAGGATGGTCAACTTGTTCCTGAATCTGACAGTCGTGATAGCGAGTGAGTCACACTGCACGAACTTAACCATTAAATGACCTCTTTTAGCTTTCTTCAACTACACTTCCCTATCCACTAACCCATCTTCCTTAACACTTCCTTAAAATGATGGTGTATGCTACTCCAACTCATTGGGAGCCCCAACCCTGCCTTGAAATCTAGCTAAATTTAGGCAGTAGGACGGAAAGACAGACGGATTTACTCGACGCGTTTGTTGAGTTGCTCCGTATCTACCGTAAATCAAATTTGTCTAGAACTTAGTTGAGCGAATGCAGGGCTTTCTAGAATGGGAGTTGCACAGTAGTTCGTGGGAGGTCGTGAGATTCCTCACTGTGATCTTAATGTATGTAGCTTGAAGCAGATGCTAGGAGGTTCATTCTGGGCTCCTCTTTCTCGGACTGCCTAGACTGCGTAGACTTCCTTATCCTTTTTGGGAAGGCACAGTTTGGAAAGAATCCTTTGACTTGTTCGAGGTTTTCTCTACTGTCTGGCGCTTTTCGTCGCCACTCGCTATGCGAAAGCTCATCGTAGGACGGGACTTGAACCTGTGCTTGTACTCAGAGCATCACCCTATCCATCCAGTTATGAACTACCAAAACTTCACATATTCATAGTCCAATATACATGAAAAATTCTGATTAGTTTGAGTGAAAAGCTATTCACTGAGTAATGAATGGATAATGAGCGGAAAGTAGGTAGTGTAAGTACGTAGCGTATCGTTCCGAAAATGACGGCTAAAGATTCGAATTCGGCCGGTATTCTAAATTTCGCTCATAACTCAGAAATACTTTGAGGGCATGAGGAACCGACACGGTAAACATTAAGCCTGGCCTGTGTTGTTAACGAGTAATGTCTTATGGGAGTAATGTGTTCTGTAAGGAGATAATGCTAACTATAAATTTGTTTTGACTTTATGTTTTTTTTTTCAAAAGCGGGTTCTCAGTAGTGTAATGGATAAGAGCACGGTTCGCTAGTACAAGTTCGGATTTGAGTCCCATCCGAGCCGAAGTTTTGTTCATAAGTCGCCAACCTTTTGAAGCTATTATAACTACAACGTGCCGAAGAGCACGGCCTCGCTTTCACCTTCAACCTGAATTCATCAGTTAGTATCATCTCCCCCTCCCATAACCTCCCATTGCCTCAAAGCGGCAACTCCTGTACAAGTGTTAAGTTGTTATAAATAATCATAAACGATGGAATTTTGTGAGGATCGCTTTATTTCAGATCACCCCCGGATCCTCTTAAACAGCTTATCCGTTGCTTCCAGCGTGCAGCCACTAGTGAGGAAAGTCAGGCTGCCCCAATTCACGATGATAACCTGTTCGTTTTCAAATACGTCCGCAATTTACATTCAATTTTTTTACGAGAATTGCATATCGATTAAAGTTCATTTTTATGATCAGTGGCTGCTTATAAGATCAAAATCTCGTTTTCAGCAACTGTTAGGTGTATTTTGGAATTCTAGATATATTCGTTTTGCCGACGTAATGTCACAATCTATCCACATTGAAGAAGAAGATGGTGATGACGGTGACGATGCGGAAATTGATCAAGCGGTAACATCAAATTTATCGTTGAACAATCATGCGGAAGTGCTTACTGTGCCATAAGGTCATTCAGTAGGATGCAATGCCTGCTGTTCTGCCATTCTTTTACCCAGTGCAATGGTTTGGAAACGTGTGGAAGCAATCACTGATACATGGTGAAATACCACATAGTACCATGTGCGGTGCAACCTCAGTTATTGCATGATACGATACCCACCCTAAATGTTCAAAAAAACACGAAAAACGCGTTTTCGCGTTTTTTACGTTTTTCCTCTGTAACTAGGTTGATTTTCAGTTTTTGTATATAGTGTACTATTAGGTGTGTGCATTAATTTCCGCCGTTTTTCGCGTGCAAAAACATACTTATTACAAAATGAAATTTAAATGTACATTAAACAATGTATTGCCCATCGTTGGCTACAACTTCTTGTCATCTTCCTGGTATCTTGTTGACTCCGGATCTAAAAAAGTCTTCATCTTTTGAGGCAATCCTGTTATCCACCCATTTTCGCACTTCTTCGGCAGTCCGTGATTGTATATCTGTCAAACTGACTTGCATGGACCGGAATAGGTGGTAATCAGAAAGAGCAAGATCCGGAGAGTATGCGGGCTGAACAAGCTGATCCCGTCCAACAACTGCAATTTTTTAAAGGACATTCTGCGCAACATGGAGTCTGGCATGTTCGTGGTGGTACGGCACCTCAAGATGTTTTCTTGCGATTAACGACCGCTTGTAGGTGATAGCATCCTACAAACTGTCAAGTTGGTGTTCGTAGCTGTCAGCAGTAACAGTTTCGTAGTACACAACACCCTTTTGATCCCACCACCAAATGCCCACACAGCATTACTTTTTGGCAATGCTTTTTCGTTCAGATGAAGCCTGTCCTCCATAGAAGCAGTCGGTGGGCTTCAATGCCAGTTTTCTTGAAATCAAACAGCAGGGGAAGGGCCCCCCGGGTAAACGGTTCATCACGTTCCATGACCAATCAGCCTGAGAGCAACAGGTTTTTGGGGCAAAACTGATCTGTCTGCCCTTAAGTAGGTAGCCAATACCCTACCTTACAGAATATGACAGGTTTCACCGGTAAACCTCTAACATGTTTCGCGCAACGGCCCTTGGAATTCGGCGGCGGAAATTAATGCACACACCTAATATATTCTTGAACTCAACCCCTCGAGTTCTATAACATGGTTTCCTGTTCTGGCTGGCTGAGCTGGAGAGCCAATAGGGCGGCCGAGAGAATGGGAAGGGTAGAAAAGCGGTGCTAAAGGTGCTAACTCGAAGTGAATTCTGTGGATCGATTTTTATATGACTGAGCAGCTTTTCGAAATGGATTCAAACTATGCAGGTTTTCGGATGTTTACTTTGAACGTGAAAATCAAAATTTTGTCTACTGTGCTTTGGGGCGTTATCTGGAGCTTATATAAAGTCCGAGGGTCCAGATAAGTTACGATTTTTTTTACAGTCAGTGATTGTTCACAAAGAGTTTAGTATGAATACTTCCGGAACAGGGTAGAGCTCCTCCCTGATCATCGGAAATTTCATTTGAAAAAGCAAGAAAACCTATGCTCTTTGTAAAAACATCGTGCATACCGTATTTCAAACGATTATGTAACCTTCCCTTTCAAACTCAAAGCACTAATTTTTAAGTCATGAGGAAGTAATTTTTCTGGAGAATAGGCTTTCTATTTTCTGAATAGAAACCAACTCATGTTGGCTATTCCTCATTTTGAAAAGCCTCTGTCATTTGAATTTGGCCCATGGCCAAATTCATCCATTTTGGAGAAAACTGGTATCGAAGTGGTCAGGATGATCTGAAAAATGCTATGGTCTTATTTTCACCCTATGCCGGAAAATATTGGCTACTCCACGTTTGACAGACTACTTTTAATAGAAGAGAATGTCCTCTGGTTATAATTATGGCAGGCGTCGTTGCTAATGACGTACCCTCAGGAACTTTGATGAATGGGGGACATCAAAATCGAGCTTCTCAAAATTTTAAACGAACCATGCTATAGAGCTCAACGAGTTGAGTTTAACCATGTAGCACACTATAAATAAAAACTGTAAATGAACCTAGTTACAGGGAAAAAAACGAAAAAAACGTGAAAATGCGTTTTTTTCGTGTTTTTTTGAACATTTAGTGTGGCTATTGTACCTTCCATGACCTGAATTGAGGATGCATTCCGCAGACTCTAGCAATAAAGCAACATCGAAAAAGAGTTGAGGGGCCTGAGGAAGTAGTACGTGATGTAGTTGTCGAGCTTAACACCATTGAAAAGAAGTGGTAGTGACTAGGAGTTGGGATCATTCAAAAACAGCATCAGCATCCCTGCCTTCAAATGTGTTAATGAACATTGTTCAACTGAACGGAATGAACTTATGGAGCTTAGCTCTCCCACTTCAGCCTGCAGCATTTTTTCTTCGTTTCCGAGCTGGGTGAAGAGGACGACCCCTACTCTCAACTGGACACTTCATGAGAGCTTAGAGTAATCGTGGCCATCAGAACCCAGGGAAACTTCTCCCTTCGAAGTGAAAGAAAGAGCAAAAATCATCGTTAGACATTCTGATTAATACGTCATTCTACATTTAGGAATGGAAGTGTAATGAAAGAGCGATTTGGTGGGAAGTTCTTGACATTCTGTCACTCATGTGTTTAAGGAGAAAGATTTTTCTGTCACTCATGTGTTTAAGGAGAGGAGATTTACAGATCCTCACTCATTCGTAGTCGTCCTAAAAGTAGAGGATTCAGTTACGAGGTTTCACAGTCGTTAACTACTGTGTTTCCTCTTGCCCTCCTTACCTTCAGTGCGGGATATCCCATAACCAACCAATCCTTATTGTTTTGCCTAGTTTTCACTGTACAGCTGAAACCTGGACTACTATCCTTCGGTATATTCACAGAGAGTAGTTGTTAAGTGTTTAGTCGCCGTACAATAATTACATACTCGTTCAGTTCCCCACCAACACGTTTGACATTTTATGAATAGCTGATGATTCACTGAACATTAGTAAGCTGTCGGCCACAAAAATACTGAATGAAAGCACAGACACTTTGTATTCATATAGAACTCTTGAATCTATTTGTCCATGTCCAGCATGAGATTGATGTTTTCGTTTTTCGAAATCTATAGATGCAAATTTGCAGCAAAAAGAGGAGCAATCTCAAGCACTCCGCGCTGAACAGGGTGTGCTAGCGGATCGAGGAGCGGCAATTATGTGTCTGATGTATCTATCAGCAAGTAATGGTGAACCAAACGACATGGTTGCTCGTACACTCGAACTCGGCATTCATCTCCTCTCAGGCGGAAACGTTGACATTCAGCGGGTATGTACACTTACTGTTGTAGTTTTTGATGCCCTGAACAACAACAACAACAACTGTAACATCTCTTCGCTACTTTTTGTTCCCTCCCAATAAATAGGTCTAGGGGTAATTCGGCTTTTCAAAATTTGCTCGGTTGTCTATCACAGTTTCATTTTCCATACAGCCCAGTTCGGGTAACTTGAGGAACACGTACCTCACGTGTATCCCTTCCGTATCGGCTGATTGCTGCTATAAATTTGCTTATTACGTGAAAATTATAAACAGAATATACTCTCGCTCTCAGATACATCATTGGGAAGTTCATAGTTACCATATGCCTTACTCATTAAGGTAGAAGTTGGTTCTATTTTCTGAGGATTGGTACCTACTACCACTTGATTGTAGAAGTTTTGCAGAGCTAACTAACTCACATTCACTCTACTTTTTCATCCATGGTCATTAATGGGTACATGATAATATGTTTCAGATGTTGATCGAATATCTTCAACTGAAAAAAGATGTCCGCTTCTTCACTTCAATGGCCGGTCTCATGAATAAGTGTTCTGTTCTGAATCTGGAAATGTTTGAACGTCAAATCAAGGTACATTACCGGTTTCAGTTCTTGTAGTTGTCCTCGACTGCACTATTTGCTCTGTAATTTAGTGCTATCTGCTTCAACGTCTTGCCATCATTTGGAATTTCTAGGAAGACCTTATAGATATAGAAAGCTCTACAACAAATGAACGTAGAACCATGGATTCAGAACATGGACATAGAACATGTAACCTCTCCTTTTTCAGGCCGAAGGTCTTGGCATGGGAGCAGAGCTGGCGTCCGGAGGTAATCAGAACTTGAACGACGCCGATTTCACGTGCTCACTATTTCGGTTCCTACAGCTGACCTGTGAAGGCCATAACCTCGGTAAGTCGCTCGATTCTTCGCTTCTTTTCGAAACCATAGTTCATCCCTGTTTTTATAGACTTCCAAAACTACCTTCGCACACAACCAGGCCACACAACAAGTGTGAATTTGATCAACAGCACAGTCGACTATCTTCTCCGACTTCAGGAATCCGTTATGGACTTTTACTGGCACTACTCTAGCAAGGTATATTTTCGTTACTGAAGGCAAACTTTGCGCTCGTCTTAGCTGAATACATACTTGAGGACATCTATCTAACAAACAGTAAAGAATGAAGAGAATCAGAAGCCCTTTTTTTTATAAGCGAATATGGAAATACTTGACAAATTATCGCACAACGGCTCCTCTACTTGAGCTCTGCAAACGAGTGCATACATACAGTTTTTGAAGCTATTGCGCCACTGCATCAGCCTTTTATAATTTTTCCCCTGACCCTTTACTGTAAATTGTCAGGGGTTTGTGATATCCGCACACACCACTTGATGTCAATATTAGGCAGTTCTTCATCACTTTTCCCACAAAAATGGGAGCTGGACACTGACGATTTCATTGGGTGCCTCAACGGCCCCACCTCAAGCTTGAACTTCCTTCCATCCACGCGACGTTTCCATCCACGTGGCTGGATGGCCAGTAACACCCAACTTTGCCCCTTAATGTTCACGTGGTCGGAGGCCATTTCAGCTTGTTCCCCTTTTGTACGGTCTGCGTGAGTTTTGAGGCTTCGAAGTTGATGATTACAGGTCAGCAGGGTGATGATAGCTTGCCCCTAACCTATAAGCTCCAGTCATCCATTCCGCCACCTGAACCCTCAACAAGAGAAAATACCGTTTTGTACCGGAGGATGAGCCTTGAAACCAGTTCATGTTCGAGCCGCCCTCAGAACATTCGTACATAACCCACTTCTCCTTCCCACTGATAAGTTTCTGAGAGCGTTGATTCCCTGATGTGAGAGAGAAGAGAACGAGATTTGATCATCTGCTCCCAATGTCGAAAAGCGACACCTTGTGGTATACTCATCGTCGCGGTATCTGAACTTTGCCATTTTCTTCAGTCCTCACGCAATGGAAGAAGGTTGTCCCCAACTAATTGGTGTTATCATCCGAGTTTGTCTCCGATGCGTCGTGACGTCGTCGAAGTTCACGCCCAGTAATCGACACGGCAGCTTCGAATTAGCCCGATGGTTCTTCATTCTTAAGTAATTAACATCCTTGAGATGCCTGGCATGCGTTTGGAGATAGGGTCGCCCAAATGCATGGGAAGTCCAAATTGTGTTTAGCTCCCGATTCGTAGATCACAGCCATTCAAAATACGGACGAGGAACGGGGTCGATGAAAAGTTTGGAAATATGCTGTCACACTGTGTATACCACCTTGCAATGTAACCAGGGTAACCTCTTACTTGAATCGCATTTTTTCTTGTAATGATCAGTCTGATATTGCTCAGGTACTCCAAAGAATCGATCCGATCCTGGGAAAAGACCGTCCACTGTCCTTGCCCAAGCAAAATAATTACTCGAGGGGAAAATAACTGTTTTTTATTTCAGGAAGTAATCGACGAAGGTGGAAAGGAGTACTTCTTACGAGCGATACAAGTATGCAGTCAGGTGTTCAACACCCTCACTGAGAGCATTCAGGTTATCCCTATTCAAGAGTATTATTCTAAAATGAAAAAATCAAATGAACAATCACTTTCATAGGCATCGCGAGCCTTGACAACTTTTCCATAAGGGATTAAGTAGTGACTTCTTATTCTGAAAGACTTCATTTAATAGATAATTAAGTAGAAACAGTAAATATACTAGTCTTTTTTGTCGTGAGCTAAGTTCTCTCTTTTACAGGGACCATGCGTTGGCAACCAGATGACGTTGGCGAATTCACGTTTATGGGACGCCATTAATGGTTTCTTCTTCCTGTTCGCCCATATGATGGAGAAGTTATACAAAAACTCTACTCAACTTGAATTACTGCGAGAGTTTTTGAATCTTCAAAAGGATATGATTGTTCTGATGCTTTCTATGCTCGAAGGTATATTATTACATTCATCTTGCAATGGCTCCATCTGCAATGGCTATCACTGAACCTATCCATTTCTAGGTAACGTTCTTAATGGACCAATCGGAAAGCAAATGGTTGACGCGTTGGTTGAGTCACAACCGTCTGTAGAGAAAATTCTGAAATTCTCGGACATGTTCCTCAAATTGAAGGATCTGACAACATCTCAAGCATTCCAGGTAAACTAAAGTTCGAAGGATGATCGTGATCGAAGCCATGGTCCCTGAGCTCTTTGACTCTAAGCAATATAGAAGACGGGTCGTATGGCGTGAATCCCCTTACTTGTATATTTCTTGAGTTTAGGTCGATTCTCGCTCACTTATTGAAAACTGTCCAATACTTAGTAGCCGCACATGCCGTATTTAGCAATTAATCTAAATCTAAGGTTAAACATATGTAATTATATACAAAACTACTATGCAGTCCTTTTTGAACTCCCTATCTACGTACCTGTGTTACGACTGCCGTCACATCATTCGTAATTTAGTAGCTTCGGGAACGCCAGTTGAATTTTAATCGGATCCGTAAGTCCCGATATAGTAGCTGTTGAGCAATGAGGGACGTGGCCTGGAGTAGGATAATAACACCCTCCTGACCTCCTTTGCCGTCGGAAGCTTGACTGTCCGCCTTGTCGAAGACCCGCTCGACGTGGTGCCGCGACCTGGGCTGGGTGCTGAATACACTCCTTTGCGCTGCGGCTGATGTCCTGATGGTGAAGAATCCTTTTTGATGGGCTCCTCCCGTCGCTGGTTTCGTTTAGTTTTTTCCTTGGTTTTCTCCATCTTCTCATAATTCTGCCGCAAAGATCACATTTCTGAATCTTTCAAACACATGTCATATCAAATGTCATGTCAAGGTAAATTATACCATTCGCAGCGATCGTCGTAGGTTGCATTTGGCAGCATCCGAAAGTTTAAGCGATCATATCGATGACAGATAAGGGTGTTTGTGGTTGAAGGTGAACAGAGTTCATGATATTCTAGGACTTTGACACGAACAGAGATGGTTGGATCAGTCCAAAGGAGTTCCAGCGTGCCATGGAAAGTCAAAAAATGTACACAGTGT
Source organism: Haemonchus placei (assembly GCA_900617895.1). Taxonomy (NCBI): domain Eukaryota; kingdom Metazoa; phylum Nematoda; class Chromadorea; order Rhabditida; family Trichostrongylidae; genus Haemonchus; species Haemonchus placei. The sequence goes on along the minus strand of UZAF01021008.1, from coordinate 4,897 downwards.
AAGTCACCAAAATATTATGAATCTTAAGAATTTCGATAGGATTGATTGAATTCGATGAGCTTGAGTAGAAAGCTCAATTGTAGCGGTCCTAAGAGATGAGCAACCCAAGTATTCAGGGTTCTTGTACTAAACGGGTCATACCCATTACCTCACAATCTTGCAAGTTACAACTAGGTTGAGTCCCTTTTGAAGAGTATGTCTACGGTGGCATAGCTGAGCCTGTTTGAATGCCCCGGGCTAGTGCACATGGAATGTGTAAAGGTAGGTAGAGAGGAGAAAGCTCTTCAGATTAGAGTAGTACTGCCTTCGAAAGAAGGGTTCAATCAATGGGTTGTCCGAGAGAGACGGACCTTTGAGAGTAAACTGCAAAAACGAGCCCGAGCTCTTGTGTGAAGCTTTTGTCGGAAGCGTAGTGGAGGGGGAGGGAGAGGGAGAGGGCAGTGGTTGGGAGAGTCGTGAAGTGTATCTCCAAAGCATGATGTCTTGTTCATCTATCCTTGTGCTTTCGCCGAGGAAGCGCCGTTATTGAGAGTGTAGGTTGGATCCCGAATAGGCTAGAGGAACATTCCTTCACGATACAAATCAAACGACACTATATAAAGAGGATTGTATACGAAAAAGCTCTAGGTGGCACATGACAACAACCATTTCAGTGATTAGTACCGAAAAACTGAACTTTTTTTCGGAAAACTGGCTTCTACCTTGCAGGGAGGATATCACATATCTTATGATGTGCACCGATGTGAACAATGACGGCAAAGTGGACTATATGGAGTTCACTGAGAGATTCCATAATCCAGCCCGAGACATTGGTTTCAACCTGGCTGTGCTGCTGACAAATCTCAAGGAACATATAACCAATGACCCAAGGCTGGAGAAAATCATTGAGAAGGTACTAGTCGGTTTCTTATGTTTCTAGAGAAGAGCTTACTTAGTTTTTCCTTAGTTCACGACAGTAGACTTTATTGCCAGGCTTTATGTGTACTTGTCCTCGTTTCAGGCTCAAACCTTATTGGAATACTTCGATCCATTCCTGGGCAGAATTGAAATTATGGGCTCGAGCAAACGTGTAGAAAAGATCTATTTCGAGATTCAGGAATCTTGGCTAGAGCAGTGGGGAAAACAACAGATTCGGTACGTTGAACGTTGAGGGAAAACAATAATCTATTTTAATTTTAAATTTTAATTTTTAATTTATCATCCAGTAGTTTTTGTTTGTTTTAAATTCAACCACTGGAAGGAGAATATCGGATGAATAGAATTATAATTATTATACATGATTTGGATGTAGTGGATGGTGTAGTTTCAAGTGACGCACACCCCATATGCATGGTCAGGGATTCGAATGCCGGATCGATATCCGCCTAGGCCCACCAAGTTCAATTCCTTCAGGACCGATCAATTGGTACGAGACTGGTCCAGGAGGATAAAAGCCCTGACTTGTACATGGCCTGGCCACTACAAGTCATTGTATAGGTCACATACGCACTCATCACGCTATTACGATTCTGAATGGAAGTTGAGTGCGGGGCGCATCCCTCAGACGGGATTGATTAGCGACAAAACTTTTTCCTAATTTTATCCTCCCAATATGGATGTTCTACTATCACAATTCATCCCTTTTCTTCTCGATTTTTCAATTTTTCGCAATTCTGAAACAGTCTCATCTTCAAATCGTTCCCATTCAGCGATTCGAAGAACTCATTCCTGTTCAACGTCCTACAGGATGATGGCGGTGATCAAGGCAAACTCGAGGCGTTTATCAATTTCTGTGAGGTAATAAATTACGTACATTACTTACTGATCCAAAGAGAAAATTGGTGGATGGTGAATCCGTTATATTTTCTGTTTAGGACACGATTTTCGAGATGCAACATGCGGCTGAAATCTCGTCCGGTGATACGGACTCAAAAATGGAACGTGCTATGAAACAGCGAGACTATTTCTTGCAGCAAAGCAGTGCTGGAGAGTGAGTTTTTGCTCGAACCACAATGGGGAGGCTTTCTCTTTTTCAGGTTTTTCGTAATTCCACTTGTAAGAGAGTAGAGAAATATCGATATCCTCTGTGCGTTATTTTCATTCCTTCCGAAGTAATTGGCTTCATGGCAGAGCACTTCCTTTTAGTTTAACTTTTCATGAATCTTTAACCTACTTATATGAAGCTGCAATACTTTCTACGTTATGGTATTTTTTGTAGTTTACTAGTTGATGGGCTCTATTTATTCATTTCCTTTACTGATGATCTGCTCATCTAGGCAAATCTCCCAGACGTTCAAAAGCGGCTACAACTACGGTCTGACGGCAGCATCTGCATTACGACCGGAAAACGTTAAACAGACTTTCAAAAAAATCAGTGGCCAAGTACGGTAAGGCTCAATTTTTTGCTCTGATCAAATTGGAAAGCGAAAGTGTTGGTAGAGAATTTGCACCGGTGGCGGATAAAGTGAAAAAAAAACCAGCCGACTCCTCGAATTGTAGGCCCTCATAAAGTAGTGTCAATAGAGGTCATACGAGATTTCCACGGCAAAACTTGCCTGGAAGGGTGTTCGGACGAGATTTCAATCGTGGTAATTACGTAAAGAGCCGGATACATTGAGCCAAAAATGTCACCGTGCACCTTTGGTGTTTGGGGCGCCCTACCTGAGCCGTTTTCTGATCTGGCAATTCCCTCATATGATAGAGGTTGAGGGAGATAGGTGAAAGTGGCAGATTCATCCCCGGGGAGTATCTCGAAAACCCTTTTTAGCATGAACTGTGCTTTTAATGGATATCAAGCGGTGCTGGGGATTGGTAGCGAAAAAGAAGGATTAGAGGTTTCGATGAACTCGAGAGTCGATAATTTGCCCGAACCCTGGACCTTCATCTCATTTTGCTGAAGGAATTAGCCGCGATATCCCGATTAATTATTATTATTTTCATTATTATTAATATTATTATTATTAAAATTACTGTCATTATTTCAGTCAAATGACATGGATGCAGTTACTCTGGGCGACTACTCTAATATTGTTCCAATGTGGGAAGACATTCAGCTACGCTGCCTATCTACTTTTGATGACACTGTTCCGCTTTGCATACTTCCTTACTTCACCTGATCGCACAGAAGAGGAAGAGAAACCAAAGTAAGCCTTTCAGTACTCGTTTGCCACCAAACCGTGAATTTATTCGGTTTTTCAGGGCCCATTTGTATACCAATCAACCGATTTTGCCCGATTTTCATCCTACGCACCTTGGAGTGGACGCTTTTGGTTTGAGCGCCGATCAACTGCCTACGCCTAACGCTCAAGAGATTCCGCAAGTCGTAACAGAAGATTATACGACTTCCGATGAACCAACGACAACCAACAATAACAAGACTCCACCAAATATACCCACACCACCGCCAAGTGGACCAAAAGCACCAAGGTTCGAAATTTTTTGAAATTACAAATCTCTTTTCCAGTAATAGCAAAAATCGTCTCTTTTTAACCCCTGTACCACATTTTCGAATGGACCATCTAAGTTTTCAGTATATTTTCAGTGCTGTGCTGCCATTTTTCTGTGTTGGTCGCGGTAGAGAGACGTATGGTATAGCCCTTTTAATTAGGTGATGCCAGTTTGTGCAACCGCCTGATCTAGGGGAATTGCCTTCGTTTTTCCCGAAAACAGAAGGGGGCCCCAAAAGTTTGTCGATGAGAAAAGATTGAGCTTGTACAGGCTGTTTGAGAAGGAAACTCTTTACCGAGGACGTCCTGTAACAGCAGTTGAACTTTTT
>UZAF01021006.1:0-15047 GCA_900617895.1 Haemonchus placei | reverse complement strand
TATGTGCCAGCTATGCTGTGCTCGAATGCTTTCATACCATCCGAAAATCGTTTTCTCGGCTGTGGGAGACTTCCTGAACTTTCATGCTCTACTGTTGCGGGAACCATTACCTTCATTCTGCATTTAACAGCCCAATCTGGTTATAACTCATTTTGCATGCCAAGCGGCTTAGATTTGTCTATTGTCGTGTGGCTGCTTCATGAATTGGCCCCATTCGACCTGATCATGTAGTCTGGCCATTCAGAATCCATAAATGCTGTTGTAATCTGTTCCAAACAATCGATATCTGTTGATCGATGTCGTAGAATGGATCCAACTCATCGTAATGAATGATTTAGTGCCGATGGCATGATCGGCCATTGAATCACTTATAGGGGCGGGCAGATCCCGTTCCACCATTCAACTAGTCCGTATCGGTGTCATCGCTCAAAAGTCTTTTTTAGTCCTATTACGCAACAAATAGCTTTATTGATTTATTCGTATCAGAGCTTGCATCTGCAAAAGTATTAGAGAGGTTCAAAGTAATTTACTTCGACGTAGTACTGTCGATACAGTCCTTTTTATGAAACATTCGCGTCCTTCCATAGGTTCAAGTTTGAACAGAGTACCAATAAATAAACTTTGCAGCTGGTAACTCCTCACACGATTTTCGTGGGTTAAAGATTTCGGAAAATTGTCAGTAACTCTTCATACTGTGCTCTCTTCTAGAACGGATCATTGGGAAATTTGAATGCTCAATGACTCTGGTTCATCCATTTGTCTATTTCCTTCTCTATCTCTGCGTTCTTTTGTTCTGCTAAGCGTACCGTTGTTGCACTTTAGTAGACGAATTTTTTGGCTTAATGTCTGCATGAGTTGAAAGATCCCATCTTTGCCCCCACTAAATCATGGCTTCTTTCTTCCACTCGCAAACACCTTTACACCGCCAGTGACATGCGGCGTGTTTCCCGAAGCCCATGTTTACGATCTCTGAATCATGATTTCTATTCTCTCATGGAAGCGTCATCCGAATGATACCTCTCATTTCACGATATCCGTCAGTTTCACAGAGGAAATGAAGGCATAGGAACCTTTAAGGCTTCCAAGTTTCGTCTGGAATCATTCGAAGGAGCACGTTTTTGTCAGTGGTACGGGATTTTTCGATTGTTTCGCAGTATTGGCTGACTGACTATACTGAATACGGGGTGCTCTCGAATTCATTTTTTTCAGAATTAAAATTCGCTTTATCAAATTCTGGAACTTCCAAGCGTGGCCTCACACTTGATTCCGTCCTGAGTCTATCAACCATTAGAACTTGTTGCTACTGTTGTTATGCAAACTCAATACCAGCATCGCGATCCCGTCTGATATCCTCTTTCACCTTCTGAGTCGGTCCATTCCATTATACACTACTATTATGTTCTGACCTATCAAATGTCAATTAGTCGCGTTCGTCGTCGTCTGCGTCGTTTATTCATACTTACCTTAGCGATATCTCCCTAATGCTATGTAAACGAGTTGTTCAGGCTTGGAGGTGGAGCGCTGTATAGCAAGTGATTTATATGAGACGACGGGTCCGACTGAGGCCAAGGGGTGGCGATGGGTAGAGGTGGAGCGATTCCGCCATTAGAATTTATGGAAGGTCGTTTCGTATATCGTTGGTTCGATACCTGGTTGGTTAGTCGTTTGGTCGGCTGACGGACCGAGTAGCGCCCAAAGACCGGCCCCTCTTTAATTATCCTATGTCATTGCAGCCAATCAAAACCTTCACCGAGGGCCATTTCTGAACGATTTGTGAACGTTGTTTCTCTCCTCTTGTCTACACCGGTCTAGCCCTTTGACGTGTGATCACATCTCTCTCGGCCCTATTAATCCTTAAAACTACACAAACTTCTCGAAATGCCGGTTAATGCTCAAGAGCATGCCCTAATTTTTTTAGCTCCCCTTTAAAGCGTTTACTTCAAGCTGGAGTTCATGCTAGATCCTCTCCCTTTTCCTCTATCCCGCAAGTTTCTGCTCCAACTTATCGGTCTTCTTTGGAAATTCCTGATTTTCTCAGGCTGTTCAATTATTTCAGTGATTCTTATGGTTCTGCCAAAAATTTTTCAAAGAAAATATCACCCCGGACCTGGAAGTCTTTTTTCAATTTTCTTGAGATCGCAGAGAATGCGGAGGCGGGACTACCCGGTGTTTCCACTGCCGGATATACCCTCATAGGAGTCATAGATAAAAGAGAAGTACTTCTCCGTTTAATGTTTCTGCTGTTTTTATTTTTTAATTTTGCACAAACTGTATTTGGATGTAAAAAAAGTGCCTGAAAAAGGTCTTGTGATTAAGTTTTCGCTAAAAGTTTTCCACATTAAAGTTCTAATGAAGGAGTCGGGTATGAATTGTGAATTCCGTCTCGGGAACCGGTTTCACAGCTGTCGTCAAGCTGTGATCAATGACATATCGAAACTTCTCATTTCTACAAAAAACACGTTCTCATATACTTAGAAGAAGTAGAATAAGAGGGCTGACATTTGTCGAGAAGGCGACAATTTTCGCCTCGTAAATATTGCACGCTGCACCGTTGGTGGTGCTCGTCTCAGCAACTAGGCCGGTTTTACAGAGTACATTTTTTGTTCGTTTTCCTGCTCATCAAAGTTTACGGTACTATTAAATAGTCGCCTTTCTTTGAACTTGATTAGATTCGTAAAAACCACCTGGTCATTGATGCTCATAGAAGCCGGCAAGCCAAAGGGGAACAGCCGCCAACAACGAGAGTCACTTGTTTCCTGTACATCAGGACTGATTGATGTCCACACAAGCTTAATCACCAGCTTTCGAAACTGCCGATCCGTTTCTTCTTTACTACGAGAGAATGAGCAGCTCTGTTGAGCAACAAATCCAATCATTCACGATGAGTCAGAGATGGTTCACTACATTCCTCATCTTGCTTTCTTTTTCTATCTTCTTTTTCGTTCTGCTGAAAAAGTACCAACAGAATGCTCACAGGTCATCCAATCCAAAGTAGTTCATGAAATCCTGCTCTTTTTGGATTTCATTCACTTAACTCTAAGCTTTTTATGAGTTATGGTTCGGGACATCGTTTATACTGCCTAAAATATATGGTCACTCTCGGTGAGTAGAACCCTTGACGTGATCAATTTTCCAAAATTACGTATCCCACTTCCGATTTGAATACCAAGAGTGTTTGGATGTGCACCGCGCCCTTACACAAGAGCCAGCCGTTATTCTTCTCAGTGTTTCTGTCTTCCCACACAAATCTTGTATCATCATTTGCCTAACGAGAGAATGCGGTTTTACTGTTTCGAGCGGCATTCTTCAGACGGTGTCTACAAGTGATATCGGCATCTCAACTATCTGTTACCTTTCCCCTTTCTCTTCTCGTTCAGGGGCATTAATTAATCCAATCCATCCAGAAGTGCGAGAACTACTCTTTGATTACTCATATCAAGTAGACAAAGCGTCAACCTGGGGTATCGCATCGTGCTACGATCTACGGTGCCGCTGTCACCTGCGTACGACTCTTTGACCTGTCAGTTAAACCCCACTTAACGCTGACGTGATAGAAGTCGAATGTTTTGTCGGGAAATGAGTTGGTGTCCGGTATACGGTACCTTAAAAACCCGTAATGGTAATGGTTTAATAGGTTTAGATTTCGTTCCGAGGATCCAATTCGTCAAGGCGACGATCCTGGTCTTTTGGTAAATCTTTTCATGGAGTTCATGGGATATAGTAGGTGAATAAGATTTTCGATTGGTTTCCCCCCATGGAAAATCTGGAAGCTGCTCTCAGCTATGAGTGGTACCAGTGCGACAATGGAAGCTCTGTAGCCGGTTTCGCAAGACTGGACCGAACTTGCACTGCTCTTTACGGCCTAGCGACATGCATTTGCAGCTATACGTAGTTAAACGCTGTTGTGGTATTGGACAGTGAAGGAGTTCACGGCGTGTTTAGGACAGTTCATTACGCATAGCTCTGTTTATGAACCCACGTGGCTCTTTCCCAATTTTCGTATTTTTTGCTGACATTTTCTCAGTGCTTACACTATGGATCAGAAAAAACTGGATATCGAGGAGGTGGTAACCTGGTAAATCTGTGAATACTTGATATATAACAATATCAATCAATTCGCCGGCGTATATGGTCGTACAATCCCTTCCCAGAAGTTGGCTTCTGCGAGGTATGACTTTCAGGGAGTAATTTACTATTTTGAGCTGGCCTCTTCTGTGAGGTTGTTGTAGCTGAGAAGTTGCTATTTTCAAGCCTTTTCAGGATAGCTTCCAGTAACTCACAGCAACTCTCCCTGCTTCCTGTGGATAGTTTTCTTTCTATGTGATGCAGGGCGAAGGCGCCACTGAAAGCCATTTTGAGCTTCTTATCGCGGCGCTCTGAGTGAAGGAATTCTGGATAATTCCCAGAAAATCTCTCCCCTCATCAAGCATCTAACTGCAGCTGACCGGATTTGATGATCCATAAGTGCATCCCGGCTAATTGTCTTCTCATAACAGGTGCGTACATCTGGCACGTCTGGCTAACTGGCCAAAGCCGTCACAGAACTTTTTTGACTGGTTGTTTTTACTCCTTGTCCATTCTTGGACACCGGCTATTGCTGTAGCCAATTATAGCAATTCTCTGGTAACGTGGTCCCCGACATGGGAGTCGAATATGCATCGTTCGCTTCCCCACTCTGACCAGCCATTTCCTTCCTGACGGCCAGTCTTTTGCTAGGGCAATGAAGCGATTCTTGAGGGGAAGCTCCCTTTCGCCCACGATTGTTGACAACCAGTTAGCTCTGCTGACTGAGCCTTTGTTCGACTCTGTTACGGTGGTGGTGCGAGAAATTTGAAACCCTCGCCTCCATTTTACCTTCCGATCCCGTAGTTGAATAATCCGCTCAATTGCGCAATTCGTTCGACAACTGGCACGGTATTGCGTGAATTGATTGATCGTAGGCAAAGCTATTCTAAGGTATAATGAAGAGTTCAACGAGTAGGTAATGTCCATTGTCGCCTGTCAAAGCCTATTTAATTTTGTTGTTTTTTTTTTGGCTGACTTAGGTTCAGGAAAAAAGTACCACCACGTCAGCTCACCACTGACCTGGTTTGCTACTTTTATCCAATCTAGCTCATGTTCTTCATATGATTACTGGTTCGGTCTCATGAAATGACGATCTATGCATTCCGTCCGAGTCGATTGATTGCTATTAGTCGTGTCGGAAGGTTGAAAGCTTTGACCCAAAAATTTGGTTTGATATAGGTCATTCCATAGACCCTATACTCATGATGTTGCCTTCATGACCCCCATTTTGAATCCAAAAGTGCATCCTGGTATGAATCGTAGTTGTGCCCCGATTCGTCCTACTTTGCTCCATTTTTCCTTACGGAAATCTCTGACTGAAAGCGAACGTGCCTCATTGGCCTTGTTGTGTCGAGCAAGGTATGATGGGCACCTTGCACATCGATTCACTGTGCCTATTGTAATTCTACCGTATCTCCGTTGTAAGACCTACCCATTNTCCATTTTTCCTTACGGAAATCTTTGACTGAAAGCGAACGTGCCTCATTGGCCTTGTTGTGTCGAGCAAGGTATGATAGACACCTTGCATGTCGATTCTCTGTGCCTATTGTAATTCTACCGTATCTCCGTTGTAAGACCTACCCATTCGTGTTACGGTAATCGTCTTGGCTTGTCACATTTCTCGTAAGGATTAATTGTGTAATAGTGCTGGGAGTGGGATTAGTTTAAAATGGCACTAGGCAGACTGTTTTTTCCGCAACTGGGAGTGACATCGTTAGGAACTGGAAGTGGTTTGAAGTTTGATGTCGTCACTTAGGTGAGACATCTAATCAGGTTCATTTGGTAGCAACTTGATGTCTTGAGGGAAAGTGAGTCTATTATCGATGGCTGCGAACCGGATCCCTTTCCATTTGATCTTTTTGGAACACATGGTGTTCTGTAGAACCTTTAAGACTGAGAAGTCCGATCTAGAGAGAGAGTTTCTTCATGCTTCAGTCATAGGTCTCGCTCTGTTCGAATTCTTTCCTTTCGAAGTGACTTAAAATTCCAAGAGAGTCAATGGTTTTGGCTTGAATCTCGTGCCGCCTCAAAGTAGTATGTATGTACCAAGGTTACATCTGAAAATGTTTTCCTGTGAACTAAACCGGGAAATACAGTCTCTTTCCCGATTCTGTTCTAAATTTCGCTCTGTTGAGTCTTTCAATGGCTTGTTCAACTGAAGAACATTTTTCCACTGTACCTCATTGACTTTTTCATCCGAGTTCTTGTCGGTGAGCAGGGTTCCAGTTTCACTATTTATCCACGAAATCGTCGCAACTCCTGGTCAAAAAACCCCTTAGTACAAGAGCGAACAACAATGTTCTCGACTGTCTCATAGCTCCGAAAATGTCCCACAGCAAGCCAGTGGGAAATTTGTTTCTGACCTAAGACAGACGAACCTATTGTAAGTATTCAGTAGGGGATCAGGCGGAAAAGTTATTGATGATCGATCTTTCTGGAGATTGTTCTGATTAGCGATAAATTCAACCTTTCGCTTCAGCTCTTTCTGAGATCGAACAAAAAGCTCCATACCTATTTCAGATAGAAGAAGTTGGCCGATGCTCGAATAGGTACCTTCCTACCTGGCAAATATGTGTCAACATATTACCAATCGTTAAGGCTAGGAGCTCGATTTCCCCAAGCAAAAACGCAGCTTTTATGGGAGCCACTTACTTAAGGTTTTTGATGAATTCTTTCTGACAAGGAGAATCTTTAATACTTAAGTGAGCTTAATCAATTCAAAAATAGTTGGGCAGGATGCTTAAGAGGTCAACAGTGCTTGAATTCTGGAACGCTCTTGAAGTAGCTGCACAAACAAATGTCCTGAGTTCTCTTGAACTGGATTTTGAAGCAGAAGATCTCTATAGAAGGCTTTATTCTGTTCACCGAAGCCCATTCCGAGCTTTACTAACTTCCAAAACAAAGCGGAAGTAGATCTGGGGGCTATGCAAGTGCTACATTCTTCAGCCACCGAGCATTGGTTTTATAACAATTTCTGTGATATAGTTATTTACAAAATATGGATTTGAGATCTACTGTTTACACTTCGGAATAGGTGGTTATGGGTATTTGAGAACCATGAACCCCGCTAGAAATAATGATTCAGTGAATTGTAGTCCGTGAATTCTAAATTGATGTGCCATCAAATTGCCTTGACTTTTGCGAAAAACAGGAGCATCCTGGTAAACGATTTGTTTTCTTGAATTCCTTATGAGCCATTTCAAACCGGTTTCGTGCACATGACTTTGGAAACTGGGCCCCTTACCATTTATCCTGTGAGTCAGCCGCCGGTATACTGTCGCTGACTATTCTTCCCCATCTTCGCGACAATCTCTCGAAAAGTCTTGTACATCGCGAAAAAGACCCTCGAAAGTTTCTCAGAGTAACTTTGAGGTACTTCTCGCAATGGGTTCTTTGTTCTTCTTGACGTTACTTAAACATTCTTCTCTGTTACTTTTTCTGTAAACTTGTTCGGTTTACTTCCTTCGAAATGTTTATGTGGGTAATCCTTGTGGATTATTCCTGACCTGCTTTCAAATCCAAGTAGAACACCCTTTCTCCTTCCCGTTCCCTTTTCTACCTCTCTCCCATTTATTGGACTGCTCTCTCATTTTCTTTTACAGTGCTTTCCAAATCATCAATATTTTCGCTTTTCCTCTCTGCCCGTTGTAGTAGACTCTCTTGGTTTTCAGTACCATCTTCCATAGAGGTGGACAATGAGTCACCGTTTCCCCCTTTACCTTTGTCATTTTGAAAATACGATACCTACGTGAGTCATCACCCATGAGTCAGTCTCCGTTAACGTGAGAAGCTATGATTAAGCCCACGAATGAATATAACATTCTCATTTAGCATCATCAACCTATGTCGTTAATGGTGGGAGTTGACAGTCCTCTCATTGTATGGGATTCTTAAACGCCCGACCTTAATCCGGGAACACGATTAAGTATCCTGTTCCTACTCTTGATAACAATACTTGTTATTACTTTCTACCAGCATATGATCTCCTTACTACCATTTGACCGTTTGTAATGCTGTTAGTTGTGCAAGCAAATTTGTGCCACTTCTTGGGTTGCAACACTTGTTGGCATTCTTTAGGAAGCCAGAATGAGTCAGGCAGAGTCATCCAGTCAGATGATGCGACATTAGGACAGATGAGTGTATAAAAGGACATGCAAAGGATTGAGCCTGCTGACAGGTGCAAAAAAAGGAAAGCAGAAAAAAATGTGATGTCACGCCCGACTGCTTGCTTGCTGTCCTCCGAAAAGCCCTAACACGTTGGCTCTGATACTGTATTCAGCGTTAGTTCAGTGTTTCCGTAACACAGAAAAGATGGTTTTGAAACATTTTTGAAGTCCTTTTTATACTTAAGATTAATAGTAGTTTCAATTGAGATTGAAGTTTGAGATTTGTCAGATAGAGGCGAGTCATCGTTTTCGTGATGTTCTGTCTCAGAACTGGTTCGAGAATCATTATGTCAATAGTTATTCTTCTAGTATTGCCATGGACCGTTCCAGCTATATACATTGAAGTCACAGGGCTGTCTGGGTCTGTACCACTATTGCCTAGTTCCATATTTTCCCCAGTAACCCTCATATGTCTTATTTTCGCCCTCTTAAAAAGTTCCAATGGCCAAGGGAGGAACAAGTTGAGAACCAGTTGACACGAGTGCAATTCGATCTTGGGTGATCTTTTTGATGTGACGACTTTGATCACTTCGCCAGTTTCGTCATGAGCTAAGTGAGTGGGGAGGATTCAGAAGAGATCTTCAAAACCCCTTCAGAACCTTGTTTACGAGTTTGTCGAAGGTTTTTGTTCTGCATGGTTACCCTTTTGGTAAATTGTTCACTGACCGTATACTGACCGCTATCTATGTTCAAAAGAACCGCTGTCACCGCCTTACGCATCCATTTCGTTTGGATTCCGAAAACGGTTTGTTATCGTCGTCATTTCTTCGTGACCTCAATGTTAATCCAAAGCGTTTCTGAGATGGTTTTTAGAACTGCCGACTTCATTCAAGGACTATGCATGGCCTTCTTTGTAGCTACATATCGTAGTTGCTGCTTCTTCATCTCACATTCCTTCTGTTACAGCAGAGGCACCGGCAAGGCAATTGCAATTAGGTGCTTTCTTTTGCTAAATGCTTTACAACGAAAATGTTAACTTGCTGTTTTTACTAGCTCAGCCTCCCATACTAGCGCATATTTCTTGCCTTCGGGGCTATACTAGCAAAACCTGTACTTAGGATTTTTGCTTCAAAGTTGCGTTCTCGACGAAAAGCTTTTCCTCTGAACTATCGTAGTGCACTTAAAAACTCGGATTGAGGTGGCGTAGTGACCAAATGCACGCGTCACCTTCCGTGTATCGGAATTCCTCCTAAACAACAGAGCAATCCATCATTGTGTGATCGATTAATTGCCATCAGATTTGTCTGGGTTGGTAAACACGGCTGACTTGAATCGTGGCTGGTCCGTTAATCACTGTAAGGTCTAGTTATCCATTCAAATGTTTTTGCAACTCTGAACAGAAATCAAATATTTGGCGTGTCCCTGACAGATAATTTAACGCTGGGCACTATCGCTTCGACTACTCGTCCTACTCGTTGCTTCGACAAATGCTCAACTTATTTTCACAACATTTTTCACATCAATCTTTCGTTCATCTTATGTTCCATTTCATTTTTCTCATCCTCCCTTCACCATCCTGCTTTGCTCATTTACTCTTGATTTGTAGTCTCTCCTAGTCCCCTTGCCGTGGGTGCTCTTGCCATTCCGGCTTCTCGTTCTTCCCCTTCCGTTTACTAATTTTCAACTCATATTTCCATTAATTGTACTTGTTTTCTGCTTTACTTGTTGCCCCCTGTAATTTCTCTTGTTTTCCTATAGTTTCTCTTACTCCTGCCGTTTTTATTACCGATGTTAACTTCCTTACTTTCTTCCACTTCCGTTTCCAGTCTCTTGTCGGAAATCAATTTATCTGTTCTTTCCCTTTTTCGCAAAGCCTGGCGAATTCTTGACTTGTAGGCTCCTGTCTCTCTTGCGAAACTTTTTATACCCATGTTATTCCTCCAGGTTTTTCCAAACCGTCCTTCTCAACGTTTTTATATGTTCTTATCGATTTCTCTCTTCTTTTTCGCATTTGATTTCATCTATATGGGGTTCTTCCCTGCCTGCGCCATTTAGGCTCGTCCTCGTTTTACCTCTTTTCTTCCTCTCCTACTTTTTTTTAACAGACATTCTCTTTTCTTCCCTGCTGCACGTCATATTATTTTTTGTCCTAATCCTTATCCTCCTTGCACTCCTGTTATTTGACTTGCTATCATATCGATCAGTTTGCCTTCTTCTCAGGTAAATGTTCTGTTACCTACCTGCTTGTTTTCACATAATTTCGCATTCTCTTCGAACCCTTCATTCTGTTTACCTCTTCTGCTTCTTTCTTTACCAGCGAGAGGTCCAGTTTTCAACAGTTCCTCGCCATCGACCTCACCTCTTCTGCCCAGCAAATCCGCTTTCATAACGCAATCCTTTGAGCATATACTGATTCACACCATGACTCGAGCCAATTTCTCAGCTTACTCACGCTCAGTTCTCTTACAGAAGGCCATTATTCCATATATTATAGGCCCTGCTTCCTCTGACCTGAATAAATTATCTTGCCGATCATGAAAAACTTAATAATTTCCTTTTTGGGGCACAGGACATGAGTCATGCCGCCTATGTATAGCGATATTCCGCCCCCTTCGTCGACGACTATATACAGTCGTTAGAATTCCTTAAGCAAACTGATCGATCTGATAACACATATCGATTTTTCTCATCGCACTTATCAGCGGTTCAGATCTTGTCGCAGTCGTCGCCGTCACAATCGCGGCGGCGCCGCACGCTCACACGCGAAACATCAAGTGTTTGGCTCTTGAAGCCTCTGACTTCCTCTTCACTACTCAACGGCTCGCCGCCAAGTCCTTCACTTCGACAACGAACTGACCACTGACCATGTCACCCTTCTCATCCTTACTAGTATTCGCTCATCTTCAATAACAGCAAAAACTTGTCCCATTCTAAGCCAGCTGTTCACTACGGGAAATGTCGTCATGGACATCCATCATCTATCGCGACAACGATTTGTCGACACAGTGCCTTAAGGACTTGTTACCCACCCGTAGCCGTAACGGGAGCAGTTTTTCAGGGAACGGGATGATCTTGTTTACACTGACTGGTTTGCTGAGTAGTTAGTAACCGGACACTTGTAAAGGTGTATTAGTTTTGGGAATAGAATCTGGTGAGATTGCAAACGGTACTTCAAGCCTCCGGGATAAGGAAAATATTCAGTTCAGAGCTAGGGATCTAGAGAGTGTTTTAATTACTCTATTTTCGGAAGTTTATTTTGATTTCTGAGGTCAAAGCCTCTTCATGAAAAAATTCCTGAAGAGCGAATTTTTCGTTGTGCTGAACAGATCCTTTGAACCCCTACTGCCCTTTACTGGAGTCTCTTTGACGGTAATAATAATAGTCGACTCATATACCATTCGAGGATTTTCGGGTCATTAGTAGCGGCTATTTTCCAATTGAGAATCTCCCTCGTCTATTTTATGGGTCACTTGGTCGCCATAAAGATCAATCTTCTTTCATATTTGGAATTCCGAGAGTGCCCTTGAGTTTGCAAGAAAAAAATTGTCGCCAAAGTACAAATTCCTGTTGCCTGCATATCAAATTCGTGTTTCGAGAGAGTTACTGCGAGTCTTTGGGGAATCAGCGTTGGCAGACAAGCCGTAGGACATGCCACTGCTCAGGAACAATCTTTCATTGTTTATTCTGTCTCTGGGGAAGGAATCTTTGCACAAGTGCGACCATTGCTATATACAAATTGGTCTTCCGCCCAGATGACTTCTTTATTCGTGTCGTCGTATGGGACCGAAGCTTAGTCATAGAGCTTTCCACTATCATATCAACTGAACCCTAAAATGGCCCATTTTTAGTTGTTCGTTTTTTTTTGAATTCGATTAATGTCTTCGTTCTTGTTTGAAGACCATGAAAGCATGTAGAATGAGGCGCCGGAGGCAATATTCGCTCATCGGAATACTAATATCGCGTTTTCGTCTCTCGTCAGCCGAGCATTTCCAGAGTACTCTCGCTAATATCTTAAAAGGCATCTATAATTACGTGGCGACCTCGTTAGGCTAATCAGATTAGTGCGAAGTTATGCACTGGAAGAATTTGTCCTTTGACAGACATACATAGAAGGATGAGGACGATTGCCTTGGCTGCTTCANNNTTTCCTTTTCCTTAGAGGATAGGGTTAAGCAAAGTCCCCGTGCTTCTTTGTTGAAATATCGGCATTATTTATCGATCTGTGTTGATTTTTCCTGCTCGTCTTTGTCGGAAGGCTGGAGGTAACTTAAAAAGTCTGCCTTGTGCACTTGCCAACCAAATTCTCCTCTTCCTCACAAGCGTTTTGGATTTCGGGTTGCGAACGCTCCCACGAGCCTTGAGACGGTGATGTTAGATTCTCTTAAGATTGACGCAGAGCCTTAGCTGGTGGAGCAAGTTTAGACGAATGGGTCTTAAGAATTCGCCTGTGAAGAGAAAGGTCGTAAGGTATGGCGGCAGAACAGTCAAGGTTCTAACAATATCCCACGACTGAAGATGTTTCCCCTGGATCATGAGTGATTTAGTAGAAAACTACAGCTCTTTCAGTTATAGAGACATAGATCATCTCGTCTTAGGTATTACTTTTTAGCCGCATGAGAAGTCTGTGCTGAATCTGAATCTTTGTTCCGTTTCTTTACAATAGCGTGTCCTCCTGCAAAACAGTGATCTGGTCCAGTTCAGCCTAGACTGTTGGTGAGTAGTGGCATCTAAAGACAAGATGTTCTATGGCATCATAATTATTAGAGTTGTCTTTCTACTCCGAGATGGCCGGCTATTACGCTAATTCTGTTTTTTTTTTGCTGGACGCGCATAGTTTATAGACTGTGCGACGAAGGTCCAGGTCATAATAGAAATTAGTCGTCCATAATCTCTCCCGAATTCATCCTTGTGCGCAAGTCCAGGAATTTTTTTCGGCCTTTTTGTACGTGTAGCGTGTTCCTCTTTTTGGACAACCAGTCTTTTTTGTCCTGTTCGGCAAAATGTCCCGCGTGGTTGTGCTCCTTCAAGCCTCCATAACTTAATGTTCAGGTAGCGATGTAGTCTGTGCTCGTCGGAATGTTCTTTCGGCATCATCCAATTTCTGCATCGTAATACGCACGAATGAACGTGGAAGTTGCTGTTACTCATTGCACCACCATCATCTCGTTGCAATGCACTCACCAATAATTGCGCCACACTATTTGTCGGGCTAACGTGCGGGTCTGAATAGCTATTCTTGCGCAAGAGACAAGATCTTGAACACATCCTGTACTCTGGTGGACAGTCTCGAGCAGGCACCGATCGTTGAAAAAGCGTCCCTCATTCAAGGGTTTTGGTTGGACTTGAGGTTGATTTGAGCTCCCATGGGACCGAAAAGTTCAGTTTTACTTGAAGGTTTGGCGGAATTTAGGATAGTTCGGAATCAAATTCGAACAGCATGATTGGGTAAGTAGCCTTCATTTCTGATCGAACTCGAAAACGACTCAGGCTCAAATCTGGCCAGAATTTTTGGATGGGTTTCATCCTCTAGTCAATGGTTTTGTCAGGCTCGAGGGAGATTTGGGCCCGAATCCGAACAGAAATTTGGGATGAATTGTCTTTTATTCGAAGATTGTTTTCTTACGGATGATCTGGTCCCAAAACTGGTACTATCTTCGGGTAAATGGTCTTCTATTTGGAAGTTTTTTTGTACCTGAGGATAATGAAGGTTGGATACGACTGGACACGTTGGATAATTTGCTTTTTACTCGAAGATCTTGGCAGCTTCAAGGACAATTCGAACCAAATCTGACAAGAGTTTCAGGATAATTTGTCTTTTATTCGGGTGTTCTGGTAGGACTTACGGATGACTTAGGCCCAAATCCGAGTAGAACCTGCAGGTGATTAGACCTTCATTTGAAAAATCGTTTGGATTTAGGTCGAAACACGACTAGATCCTTCGGATAATTTGCTTTTTTATTCGAGGACTATGGAGAGTTGAGGACAGTTTGAACTCAAATCCGACAAGAACTCGAATAAAAGTTTTGGCTTGGGATCAGGGTTGCACTCGATCCCTTCAGAAAAACTTTCCGAACAAATGTGGTTCCGTGACTCAGCTTTTGAAAATTCTCCAGTTGAAAACTTCGTGATTACTGTTGAACGTGGCAATGGATTTGTCTAAAGTGTCAAGGGCACTGATTAACTCGGCCTTAGCCTCATGAGCAAAAGCGGTTCATTCAACCCAGCATTCTATATCTTTGAATTCAGTGGTACATAGCTTTATCGTGCATATCAAACATGAGGCATATCAGCGGGTGGATCGTAAGACATAATGCAGACCGACGTTGTCATTCCAGGTTTTCTATGCTTGAGCAGAATTTGATTGCCTGGCGCATCCTATCAAGATCGAACGATGTCCTTTCCAGAGTCCATGACATTGTGGCTTGCTGTAATATAATACGACTTTTTCTTCAAGTTTGTCGGCTCAAGAGCTGCTGCAGTACTTTGCAACCGAAATACTACTGAGGGGCTTAATGTAATAATAGGCAGCAGCTGTGACTAAGGTTTGTCTCTTCAAGAGCATGGTTCAAATCGCAAGCGCCCGTTGTGACCATCTGCAAGGTGCTCAGACATCTACCTGAGTATTTGCGCAGTTTGCCAATATTCTTGGCATTCCCTTGACCCTTGAATGCCTCATTAATTGAATGTAGTAAAATGTTTGGTCAGTTCGGATGAAGTGGAACGCGACACCCACGTGTGCATGCACCTGCATATTCCAGATCGAACGTCATTGGTAATGTATGTTATCTCTGGGCCGACGTTTTACCTGGTTCCTACCCGGTCATCTGTTAATTCAAGGGTAATACAACCATTCCAAAATTATTCATAATGTTGTGC